>BQNB010000696.1:0-60384 GCA_026074375.1 Tanacetum coccineum | reverse complement strand
ACGCAGTGACACTTATTTAGCAAAACGCAAGAGTCTTCTTTGAAGTCAAAACACAATCTGTCTTGGACACAAAACGCAATGTATACAAAAAATTAGGCAGAGTAACGTTTAGTCAAAACGCAATGATGGTCTTCGATGAGCAAAACGCAGTCTGTCTTGGACACAAAATGCAATGTATAAAAAAATTGGGTAGAGTAACGTTTAGTCAAAATGCAATGATGGTCTTCGATGAGCAAAACGCAACCTGTGGAGACAAAACGCAACACAAAAAAAAATATCAAATCGCAGTTACTTGAGAATCAAAACGCAGCAACTTGAGAACCAAAACGCAACGACTTGAATCAAAACGAAACTACTTGAGACCAAAACGCAGCGACTTGAATCAAAACGCAATGTCTTCCAATCAAAACGCAACCAGTACAAATGTCACTTTCAATGATGGGTCAAATATCCTTTTTCTTAGGCTTACAGATTTCTCAAAATCCTAGAGGCATTTTCATAAATCAATCTAAATATGTTAGTAAGATTTTAAAGAAATTTGATCTTCATAAAAGTGACCCTGTTGACACTCCCATGGTGGAGCGTACAAAACTGGATGAGGACCTCTCAGGGATCCCTGTTGACCAGACCTAATATCGCAGTATGATTGGATCCCTAATGTATCTCACGGCCATTAAACCTGACCTTGTTTTTGCTGTGTGCATGTGTGCTAGATATCAATCTAAGCCCACTAAAAAGCACCTTGAAGTAGTTAAACAGGTCTTTTGGTATCTCCAACGATCCATAAATATGGGTCTTTGGTATCCGAAAGACACCGTCATGGCACTAACAGCATACGTAGACGCAGATCATGCAGGTTGTCAAGACACTCGAAGAAGCACATCTGGTAGTGCTCAGTTCCTTGGTGATAAGTTAGTTAGCTGGTCATCAAAGAAACAAACTAGCACGCCCATCTTATCTACAGAGGCTGAATACATCGCGATGTCTGGTTGCTGTGCCCAAATCCTATGGATGCGGTCTTAATTATCAGATTATGGCTTTACATACAATCACATCCCTCTATATTGTGACAACTAGAGTGCCATAACTCTATGCTGCAACAACGTCCAACACTTCAAGTCTAAACACATCGACATCCGATATCATTTCATCAGAGAACAAGTGGAGAAGGGAGTGGTTGAGTTGTATTTCGTGCGGACAGAGTATCAACTGGCAGATATATTCACTAAGGCACTGCCCAAAGAACGATTTGAATTCATTCTCTTGCGGCTTGGCATGAAGAGTATGAAGCCAGAGACACTCAAACGTCTTCAGGATGATAAGGATGAGTAACGTAGTTGTTTCAAGTATCCTATGTAAATATGTACATATTCATCATCAAAAAGAAAATACAAAAATATAAAACCCACAAAAATCCATAAAAATCAGAAAATATAAAATACAAAAAAAATTAAATAAATAAATAAATAAATTTTTCCAAGACATGTCTTCCGTTTATCGATAACATTTACTGGCCTAGAAATGTCATTCAATAATGACACATGCCTTTAAATGAAGCTCGAACGGAAGTTCAAACTTTTCAAAACATGTCTAAATGGCTTGCAGTTATTTCAGACTGCAACCCGGTTTTCAAAATGAGGAAACCTCGTGGCCAAAAAGACGATTGTTCCTAACAACGGGTGATTAAGTTCTCCCGAGCATGGATTACTTTATATCTGTGCATCCTCGATCTAATGTACGCTTCAGTGCATTATTTCTTGATTAGGAAGAGAAGTCTTCTTTTATCCTTATAATTTTTCCGTCTATGATTCTTCACAAAATTATTTGGATGTCACATGGTGGTTTAATCTTATTGTTGAAAATTAATCGAACTTGAATTTCATAAAATTTGACACTCAATCAACGAACACAACTCTTTAAATAGAAAACGGGTCATTGTTTGAGGGGGAGAGTATTGTTCAAATTTATGGCATCTAACGGGCATTTTAACACATTGTATACATCATTGAGATAGGTTTGATAACTAAAGGGGTTATGGTTTAAGGGGGAGTTAAACTTGAGTTAACTCAACAAGGGCTAAATGTGTCAGTTATATGCAAGTATAGGGTCTTACGTGCTATTTGCTAATTGAATCCTAGGCTTATAAAATATAAAGGACCAATTTTGCCTCTTATGCAATTTAATCAATCCCTTAGTAGCTATTAAACCTTAAAAGAAAAGAAATAAGAAAAGGAGGGGCCAATTCTGCCAATTAAAGAAAGTGTAGCCTAAGTATTAAACACCCCTTACGTTTTGACTTGGTCAAACGTTCAAAAACTAGTCAAACATTTCACTTTCTCTCTCAGACTCAAAACACAACCATTGTTGCGATTTGCCTGTCCTGAAATCATTTGTGTGATTCTTCGCCTAGGTAATTCTTGGTTTTAGCTCGACATCATTTTAATATGTTATATCTATAACATCGTAGCTTAAAACTCATTGAATCTCGTGTTATGTAGATTTTCATGCTCAATAGTCATCAAAAACTAGGTGAGTGTTTGTAAGTGTGTTTTGATTGTTGGGATAGCACTAGTATACACAAATGATGCCTCATTGATGTTGTGTTAGTTTCCCCAATTACTAAGTTATAATCCTTGAGATTGTCGCATTTAGGATTGACTTTTTAAGTCAAAATAGTGTTAGTATGTTATGAGTGGTGACCTCGTGGTGGTGTTAATAAGTTTAGTAAGCATTGTAGATCGTAAGTCAAGATGCGCCTAAGTATTTAAACCCCTGATCTATAAGTTTGAATCTGCGTTGTGAAGCATTCTTGGTTGCGTTTTGGTTAGGAATTTCTTGGTTGCGGTTTGCTTAGAAATTCTTGGTTGCGTTTTGCGCAACAAATCCCTGCCCACGTTTTGCTTAAATGATATAGGGTGCGTTTTGCCTGAATACTCATGGTTGCGTGTTACTTAGATGCTCGTTATTGCATTTTGCCTTAAGTGCTCTTCGTTGCGATTTGCTTGATTGTTGTTGGTTGCAATTTGATAAGGAAAACTTGGTTGCATTTTGCTTGTAGAATTCTTTGTTATGTTTTGTCTGTATGATCCTTGTTGCGTTTTGTCTGTATGATCCTTGTTGCGTTTTGTCTGTATGATCCTTGTTGCGTTTTGTCCTGTGATATGCTATTGCATTTTGAGAATTAAATATTAACAGGAACAAAATGCAGTCATTGCGTTTTGTATAGAAGACACTTAAAATATTTAAATAGTAAAACCCCTATTTCGAAAAAAAATTAAATGGTTGCGTTTTGCTTATTTTAAATATACTAGTGCTTGCGTTTTGATTGCTGCGTTTTGCCTAGTGCGTTTGGTGTGATTGCGTTTTGCCTTTACTGCGTTTTGACTAATTTTCTAATAAAATAATCATTTCGATTTGCTGCATTGCGTTTTGGATCCTGAGTATTCTTCTGGTTGCATTTTGCTTATTGTAACGTATCCCTTGCGTTTTTTCTCTCATTGCTTGTAAATTGTTATCAGGTCTTATGGTTTAGTCATTCTATTAAGTCTTCTCTTACAAGAGTCAACTTCTATTGCCTCAAGAGTTGACTTCAATGTTTGACCTTCACCATAATATGATCTAGGTGTCCTTGTCCTAGATATAATCCATAACTGATTAACTCCTGAGCACCTACTCACATCTAACATCTCCTATCTGTATGCCCATCATTCTATGAATGTGACTGTGCAGATATAATGGCTGATGTTAATGCTCTGATTGAACAAGCACCTGCTGTGGCACCACCCACTCGCACTGATGAACAAATCTTGCCTTGCATTAGATGGGTGCCAATAGGGAAAAGCAACTGCTATCTGGATGCTGAAAAGTCACAAAACAACCCAATCTACAAGATTGCGGTGGATATTCTGAAGCAAACCAACTTCTTTAGAGCATTTACCGCCTCTTTGACAATACCAGCTATCTACATTCAGCAGTTCTGGGATAGTATTTGCTATGACAGAACCGCCAAGGGTTACAAGTGTCAACTGGATGAGCAATGGTTCAACCTTACTAAAGACACACTCAGAGATGCTCTTCGGATCACGCCAGTCAACAACAACAAGGCTTTTTCTTCTCCTCCAACTCAAGATACTCTTATCAACTTTGTCAACGATCTAGGTTATCTAAAAGAAGTCAAACACTTATCTAATGTCGTAACTAATGACATGTTCCAACCGTGGAGATCACTCACTACAATCATTAATCTATGCCTTACGAGAAAGACTTCTGGGTTTGAAAGGCCGAGAGCTCCAGTGTTGCAGATTCTTTGGGGCATCATCAATCGAGCTCATATCGATTATGCGGAAAGGATGTGGGAAGAATTCACTCAATCCATCCATACTTTCACGGAAGACAAAAAGAATCTGGCACAACACACTCAGGGAAAGAAGAAAGCCACTCTCATTGTGATCCCAAGTGTGAGGTTCACCAAACTGGTTATCTTTCATCTGTAACAAAAACACAAGTTCCATCCAAGACCATAGTCTCCTCTTCACTTGCCTACTAAAGAACTTATTTTGGGATATCTTAAATTTAGTGCTAAAAGAACCAAAAGGGAAGTCTTTGGGATGCCTATTCCGAATGAACTCATCACTGATGACATTCAAGGAGCAGACTACTATGATGCTTATCTGGAGAAAGTAGCCAAGCATCAAAGATATCTTGCTGGTGAAGAAGTTAGTGATCCTGACTCTCCTACACCAAAACCTGCAAAATCAACCAAACCCAAGGTAACCAAGCAATCTAAACCAATAGCACCTAAAGCAACAACCAAGAAACCTCAACCAGCACCAACCAAGCCCAAGGAGAAGAAGCGAAAGCAGGATAAGGAAATCACTGAAGCAACACCGCCAGCCAAACGAGCTAAAGCTGGGAAGGTGGTAAAGAAGCAAACTCTTAAGAGCTCTTAGCAGTTGATCGATGAGTTTTTTTGATGAGGGTATTCCATTGACAGAACCTGGGTTTGGTGACTTAGAGGCTGATACGCAAAGGGCTATTGAAGAAAGTCTGAAAGATGCTCACGGTGCACCTCGGGTCCTTTTCCTCCTGTGGTGTTCAGGGAAACTGACACTGGAAAGTTTCAACCACTTCCAGAGGTAGAGGGAAAGGGAAAGGAGA
The DNA here is from genome assembly GCA_026074375.1 of Tanacetum coccineum. Taxonomy (NCBI): domain Eukaryota; kingdom Viridiplantae; phylum Streptophyta; class Magnoliopsida; order Asterales; family Asteraceae; genus Tanacetum; species Tanacetum coccineum. Next base: position 55,227 of record BQNB010000696.1, on the reverse strand, counting down.
AAGCCAGTGCGGAGCAAGCTGCTCAGGTTCTACTCAATCTTCAAACCCCAAAGAAAAAGAGCCCAGCTGAACAATATATCTTTTAGAGACGTACTTCCGCACCAACTGAACCCTCGGGTCATGACGAATCCTCGTCTTTGTATGCTGAACTAGGTCTGTATGAAAGTGACATGGAATCAGATGAGGAAGTGCCTCCCGTAGTCAAAAGTGGTGCTTAAGACGAAGGCCAGGCTGGACCAAACCCTGGTATACAAGATGAAGGCCAGGCTGGACCAAACCCTGGTAATGATACATTGTCTCAAACTCTATCAACTCCGGGTGTTCATGCTGGACCAAACCTTGAACACACAGATGCTGAGGCCACTGACGCTATAAGTCAACCACAACCTGGACAAATAGATGAAGAGTTCACCGCCACTGCATACCCTAACGTTCAGGAGAATCTTAAGCTGACGGTTGATGAACCGATGATTCTCGAGGAGCCTTCTAGCTCTACAAGGACTTTGTCTTCTCTACAACACTTAGCCAAAGACTTTAGCTTTGGCGATCAATTCTTCAATGATAAACCCCCAGAAGCCGATAATGAGAAGACAACAGCAGATACAGAAGCTGAATCAATGGTGTCCGTCACAATCCATCAAGACACCTCTACTATCCCTCCTATGACATCACCAGCCAAACGAGCTAAAGTTGGGAACATAGGTGGCAAAGAATGCGAAACACACCCTAAAGAGATATAGCGGAGTTTGGGTGTCGATGAGTTTGTTGATGAGGGTATTCCATTGACTGAACCTGGGTTTGGTAACTTAGAGGCTGATACGCAAAGGGTTATTGAAGAAAGTCTGAAGGATGCTCACGGTGCACCTCGGGGTCCTCTTCGTGCCTGTGGTGTTCAGGGAAACGTCACTGGGAATAGTTTCAACCACTTCCAGAGGTTACGTTAGAGGGATCGGAAGAAAGGGAAGAAAAGGAAAAAGAGAAAAAATAGTAGAGGGATTGCAAAGGGAAAGGAGGGAAAAGGAAAAAGGGGGGGCGAAAAAATTGGTTTTGCGGAGCATTAAAAGCGTTCATAAGTATGTTTGCTCAGTTTTCTACTCAATCTTTTATTTAAACTCTAAAGAAAATAAAAGAAAGCCCCAATCCAGCCTTTAACAATTATTCTTTAATAGACGTAACTTCCGCACCAATTTGAACCCTCGGGTCTGACGGACGAATCCTCGTCTCTGTATGCTGAACTTGGGCTCTTGACTGAAAAGTTGACACGGGTATAGATGAGGAAATGCCTTCCCGTAGTCAAGAGTGGTGTTCAGTTGGAAGGCCCAGGCTGGACCAGACCTGCCATCAAGATAAAGGCCAGGCTGAACCAAACACTGATGATGTTGCAGAGTCTCAACCTCTATCAACTCTTGGTGTTCATGCTGGACCAAACCTTGAACACACAAATGCTGAGGCCACTAACGCTACAAGTCAACCACAACCTGGACAAATGGATGAGGAGTTCACCATCACTGCATACCCTAACGTTCAGGAGAATCTTAAGCCTGACGGTTGACGACTCCCGTGATTCCCGAGAGCCTGCCCAGGCTCTACAGGGACTTTGTCTTCTAAACACTAGCTAATGACTTCTCAGCTTTGGCGATCAATTCTTCAATGATAAACCCTCAGAAGCCGATAATGAGAAGACAACAGCAGATACAGAAGCTGAATCATGGTGTCCGTCACAATCCATCAAGACACCTCTGCTATCCCTCCTATGACATCAACAGTGGTGATCTGTGTCTAGACCGATTCTCCTAACGTTCATAAGCCACTACCAACCACCACAACCACAACTACAACAACAACAACAACAACAACAACAATAACAATTATGACAACTATTCCTCTACCACATCAGCCACAACAAGTTTCCTCATATTCTATCTTAATCAACCGCCTAGGAGAACTCGAACAACATATCGCGGATTTGGTAGATGCGAACCAAGCCCTGGAGGAAAGATTAGACAAACATGGGTCCAGACTGTACAGGTTGGAGAATCAAGATATTCCTAATCAAGTGAGCAAAGCTGTGGATGAAATAGTTACGGATGCTATTGACTGGGCTATGCAAGCACCACTCAGGGAACGCTTCAGAGACCTGCCAGAAGCTGATATGAAAAAAAATTCTTCATCAACCGAAGGTGGAATCCAAATCCTACCACTAATGAAGATCACATGACGTTGTTACGAGGTCTGGAGAGTCCTATGGCCCGGTTAACAGTGACCAACTCCTGTCTGACTTGGCTGAAGCAAGGAAAAAGAAGAAAAAGAGACAGGGCTTACCTAAAACACCACCTGGCTCTCCACCTCATATACGTATCTTAAGTGTTCTCAGAATTGTAGTCTTCCTAATGTATGGGTACAATTACATGAAGTATATTGTCCTTCATCGAGCTGATCTCAAAGAATATGTCATCGCGGAAAGGGACTTTAAATATCTGTTACCCTGTGGACTTTAAAGATATTGTAATTTGTTGAATCTTCAAGGTCCCTTGAACCATCTCTTCACTCGAAGACAAAAAAGATTACTCATACTTGTGTACTTTATGGACAGAGAAAACTTGGTTTTATCAAACAACGTGTAGAAGACTTCACAGTCTGGGATTGAGAGCTACCAGACGCAGTTAAACCTCACCAAACCTCGATGGGATGCCAAGGGATTTGAGTACAAGCATGACTTCATAGTAATTGACTCTCCAAGGGCCGTCACATTTAGGGACAAATATGGGGTTCAGATGATCATGAGGTTCAATGAAATCAACAAGTTCAGTAATGGTACTCTACAACTGATGATGAGCGTTGGTATTACAGAGTCAAGGATATAATTCACGGTCAACAGGATGAATTCGATTTGGATTACACGGTTTTGATGAAGAAAGACGTCGACAGAAAGCAGGAGTTTATGGGTTTGCCATACAGATACAGAACTGTTAGACAAAGAAGTATCTTTTGGAATTCTGGAAAGCTTTGTTGGTGGAAGGATAAGAGAAGGAGACTACCGACTGTTGAAGAGAACCGAATGAAGGGTAGTTTTCTTTTATATGTGTTGTAATATGTACAGTTCTTATGTAGTGATTAAACTGTATTTAGGGCTTGTATATTAAGGTATTCACATGTTCATAATCGGTTTTATAAACCTGACCACACTTTCTTCCCAAATTTTTCTAACTTAAATCAATTGAGACCAAAATCTCAACGGATTTGAAATTTTTGAATTCGGGGGAGAAAATGTGATTTAATATGAAATCTCGATAAATTTGATTTCTACAATCAAGTGTAGGCTCTCCTATTCGTGCTAAAACTCCTTGAATATCGATGGCACATATGAGGGGGGAGCGAAGTGGTTTTGATGGCAATTGTGGAATCACCTAAGACGACCCTTTGTTCTTACTTTATTGGAGTTATAAGGATGGTAAGGTTAGGTAACTCGATCCTCGATCTCGCACAGGCCGGTAGGGAATCTACCCAGGGACAAGTCCACTAGTTTAGTGTAGAGTCCTTTGTATGATTATAAAGAGTAATTGCGAGAATAAGGGATTAGTGCAGACTGAGATGGAGCTAGTTACTGGAACACACCCAACAAGGTTCTAGTAATGAAATCTCGATAAGCACTGAAAGGGTTGAAGAATGAAAAAGAAATGCTAAGATAAAGGGTGAAAAGAAAGCAGTCCTACTTAAACCTTAGGCAGAAACCGGGTCACTACATATGCTATCAGAATCACATAGTTGATTGCTGACATTGAAGACAAGTATCATGGACCCAGTGATATGCTGCACAACCCTCCCTAGCCACTCAATATCCCTCAAAGGATTCTTGTTTCATTTCTCACGGAGATCAATACATTTCTATCGTGTCTCTCACTCCGAGTTAGATGATATTGAAAAGGTGGCAGTCTGCTCCAGCCTCCAACTACTAAAAACCAAAAATGCACTATTGAGTCTAGAGCCATGAGATCATCCATAAATCTCGTTAGGACACTAATACAAACTATGCTTGCTCATCACATAATGTGATAACAAGTAAAGATCTTAAAAGTCCTACGCATTATCCTCGTGGTATTGCCAGAACATCCGAGTGATACGAAAGTACTCACAATGAAGATGGAAATCCTTCTTGAGCCAACATCAAACAAGCTCTAGGTAGGTGACTTGTGAGATCCTTAATGGATCAAACTTGTGACATAGGGCATCGTTCGTAGATTATGAATGCAGAGGCATGAATTTTGATAAAGCTTAAACCTCTCGCTGTGTTACAAAAAAATCACTTTAACTGGGACACTATCGATTAATTTTCATAATCAAGTTTATCTTCATTGTCAAGTGAGATAGTAATCTCTGATTCATCTAAGTTTATTTGTAGCAATACTATTAGCGAGGTAGCCTGCTTTGAGGTGTCCGGTAAAGAGATACTAGCAAGTACAATTCTAAGCATCTATGCGTTAGTATGATTCTAACACTTTGGATGGAAACCTATCAATGGAGGTTCTTATAATGAATCTACCTGATCACAGGTACAGTATTTATACTGTAAAACGTTTCTCACGGAGGAGGTTAATGCAACCGAACTCTGACGAATGACAAAGCCATATTCGTCACCAAGCTTTATTGTTAACTGTTGTATTTCAGGATTACATAAAGATGGAGATGCAGATGCCTCGTTCCAGTAAAGTCAATTCATAGGACACATGTAACTTAAGTGTTCTAATCAAAGACATCTTGACAACTGAAAGACCTACAATACAGCTTCCGTAACTCTGATAAGTACTATCATGATCCAGAAGAGTGTGAGTATGCGAGTTTAAAAGTCACAACATCACATAAAGGCAATATTCCACAACAAGGATGATTAAGAGATTTACAGTGGATGGTGATCTCAAAGAAAGCTCAAAGATCACTCAAGTCCAAGGAACAAAGCTCAAAGATCACTACTTGATGTACAACGACAAATGTTGAAGAATCAAAAGACTACAAGCCAGAATCAAAGATTAATTCAAATATAATGCTAGGATTCAATTTGTATTTTCTGGGGTGACCTCCCTTAGGGGGAGATTGTTAGGATTATGAAAATTCATGTAAAAGACTCGGTCACCCCGTGTTATATCTAGCATAGGTTAGTTCGTAGTCTTAGTTTTAATCGTTTAGTTACCGTACGACTTATGGTGTTGGGCCGGGTCTTTACCCACTTGTTAGCCCACTCTATGGCCCATTTAGGGGCACCAAAACACTTGTATAAATACCCCTTTCCAGCCATGGGAAGGGGTTGGTTGTTCATTTGATAATACACACACTTAAAGGTGTTTTCTCTCACTAGACTAGTCACTTTCTCTCTCTAGAAATTTGGCCAACCCATCATTCCTAAGCTTGTATTGTGATATCCAATATACTACATAGTTCAACATATCCGGATGGATATTGATGTTTCACTACATAAGGTCCTAACCATCGAGATCTGAGTTTCGGTTGTTTAAATTTGTACTTAGAGTGAAATAGCAGAACTTTGTTTCCTTGTTTGAATTCTTTTCTCATTCATAATTTTCTGTCATGCCAGACTTTGGTTCTTGCCTTGTATAGATGAGAGTTTTCATATGCTTGGTGTCTAAGTTCATCTAACTCGTGTAACTGAAACATTCTTTTCTCACCAGCAACGATGAGATCTGGGTTGCTATTCTTCAAGGCCCAGTATGCACGATGTTCAATTTCAAATGGTAAGTGGCAGTTTTTTCCATATATGAGTTTGTAAGGTGTGGTACAGGTAGGCGTTATGTAGGCAGTGCGAAAAGCCCACAGAGCGTCATCAAGTTTTCTTGACCAAATAGCATGATTGTCTTTAACAGTTTTTTTCAAGAATTCTTTTAAGAGCTATGTTCATGTTTTCAACTTGACCACTGGTTTGAGGATGAGATGATGTGGAGAAACAGTGGTTAACTCCATATCTTTTCTTTTTTTTCCATTATTTTTTGCAGAAGTGAGTTCCTTTGTCGCTGATTAGAGCTTTGGGCATTCCGAAATGGCAGAATAGTTTCTTTAGAAAAGTGACAACTACTCGGGCATCATTGGTTGGTAAAGCCTGAGCTTCTGCCCATTTAGATACGTAATCAACATCGACAAGAATGTATTCAAACTTATATGATTTCGGGAATGGTCCCATAAAGTCAATACCCCATATATCGAAAATTTCACATACTTAAATGTTGTTTAAGGGCATCTCATCACGTTTCGATATATTTTCTGTCTTTTGACGTGCTTCGCATAGGCGAACTAGAGTATGAGCTTCTTTGATGATTGTTGGCCAGTAGAATCCTGAATCTAGGACCTTTTTAGCAGTTACGTTCAGTCCATAATGTCTACATGTGGGTCCGTGGTGATATTGATCTAAAATGGTTCGGGTTTCTGGTCCAGATATACAACGTCTAATCATACCGTTAGAACATACTTTGAAAAGGTAAGGTTCCTCCTAAAAGTAGTGTTTGAGGTCGGAGAAAAATTTGTTCTTTTGTTGATATGTCATCCCTTTCGGTATGATATCGCCGACCAAGTAGTTTGCAAAGTCTGCGAACCAAGGTTCATCTTTAGTATTAATTTCCATTAGAGTTTCTCCAGGAAAGTTATCATCGACTTCACTGTCATTGCTTGACTCGTCATTTTCAATCCAGGACAAATGGTCGGCTGCAACATTTTTTGTTCCTTTTCTATCCTTTATTTCTATGTCAAATTCTTGCAAGAGTAAGATCCATCAAATAAGAGGTGGTTTAGCATCATGTTTCTTGAATAAGTGTCTTAGAGATGAATGATCGGTGTGAACAAATGTTTTTGAGAGAATAAGATAGGATCTGAATTTGTTGAATGCAAAAACTACAGCCATAAGCTCTTTTTTGGTTATGGTGTATTTTTGTTGAGCTGGGTTAAGGGTTTTGCTTGCGAAGTAGATCGGGTGAAATTTTTTACCATCTTTCTAACCTAAGACGGATCCAACTGCGAAATCACTTGCATCATACATAAGTTCAAACGGAAGATTCTAGTTTGGGTTTACGATCACAGGAGCACATGTGAGTTTCTCTTTCAATAATTCTTATGCTTTTTGACATTCGTCATCGAATTCAAATGGAGTATCTTTTTCAAGCAGTTAAGTTATAGGTCGGGCTATCTTCGAGAAGTCTTTAATGAAACGTTGGTAAAAACCGGCATGTCTGAGAAAGCTTCTAACACCTTTGATGTTAGTAAGGGGCTGAAGTTTTGAGATTACATTGATTTTTGTTTTGTCGACTTTAAGTCCTGCGCTGGACACCTTATGTTCAAGCACAATTTCTTCTTTGACCATGAAGTGATATTTTTACCAATTAAAGACAAGATGAGCATCTTTACAACGTTGGAGCATTTTATCGAGGTTGTTTAGGAAGGTTTCGAAAGAGTTTCCGAAGACGGAAAAATCATCCATGAATACTTCGACTGATTCTTTGATCATGTCATGAAAGATTGCTAACATGCACCTTTGGAATGTGGCGGGAGCATTACATAGACTAAAAGGCATTCGCCTATAAGTGTATGTTCCGAAAGGACATGTGAATCTTGTTTTCTCTTGATCATTAGGATCGATAGGAATTTGAAAATATCCAAAAAAACCATCAAGGAAACATAAATATTTGTTTCCTGCGAGTCTTTCTAACTTTTGATCCATAAACAGCAAAGGGAAATGATCTTTTGTGGTTGCTTCATTGAGTTTACGATAATCGATGCATACTCGCCAACCCATAACGGTTCTTGTTGGAACAAGTTCGTCATTTTCGTTGGTGACAACTGTAATACCACCTTTCTTTGGTACACAGTGAATAGGACTAACCCAAGCACTATCGGCAATTGGATAAATAATACCGGTATCCCAGAGTTTCACGATTTCTTTCTTAACAACTTCCTGCATATTTGGATTCAACCTTCTTTGTTTTTGGACAATAGGTTTTTTGTCATCCAAAAGTTGTATCTTGTGTTTGTAGAATGATGGGCAAATACCAGGAATGTCTGTTGTTTTCTAGGCAAAAGCTTCCTTGTGCTTTTTAAGGATGGATAAAAGTTTGTTTTTCTTTTCTTTAGAAAGCTGAGATGATATGATAACAGGAAGAAAAGAGGGTTCTTCCAGGAATACATATTCCAGGTTATCAGGAAGGGGTTTAAGTTCGAGATCCGTAGGAGGTTCTTCAAGAGATGTTTTGATTTTATAGTCTGTGTTGATGGTGATTTTCTCAAATGGTGGTTCTTCGGTATCGGATTCAGAGTCAGAGTTTTCATCGGCAATCATTGCCATGAATTTATCAAATTCAACAAAGATTTCTTCTTCGAGAAGGGTTCCTTTGATGGAATGGAGGATTTTACTACCTTCTTCTAAAAGAGCATCGAAATCTTCTTCTAGGATTTCATCAATGACATCAATACTGAAACAGGTATCATCGTTCGAATAAGAGTGTTTCATCGCAGAATCGACATTAAAGATCATTCGTTCAGTTCCAACTCCAAGATTGAGTTGTTTCTGTTTAACTTGAATAACTGCATCGGCATTGTGAAGAAATGGTCATCCCAAGATTAGGGGAACTTTTCTATCTTCTTTCATTTCGAAAATACCGAAATCGGCAGGAAAGGTGAATTTACCAACTTCAACGAGCATATTTTTAGCTATTCCAACAGGGTATTGGAATGATCTGTCATCTAATCTTACGCTCATTTTGGTAGGTTTAAGAGTTTTGAGAGATAGTTTGGCATATAAGGAATATAGCATAAGGTTAATGCTAGCACCAAGATCGGCTAAATCATTAGAGGAAAAAGTTTTGTTGAAATTACATGGAATAAGAAAACTTCTGGGATCTCCGAGTTTTGGTGGAACTTTATTCTTGATCATTGCTGATCTTTCATCGCTAAGGAAAGCGGCATAAATTTGTTAAATTTTATGCTTGTTTCTTATGAGTTCTTTGAGAAATTTTCCATAGTTAGGCATTCCGGCTAAGACGTCAATAAGAGGTACGTTGATTCGAACGGCGCGGATCATGTCCAGGAATTTTTTGTATTGGGCTTCCATTTTCTCTTTCCGTAGATGTTGAGGATACGAGACTTTTGGTTTGTATGGTTTGGGTAACGGAGTTTATTTAACTGGTTTTGGATTTTTAGTTTTTGGTTGTGGTGTAGGTTCATCGTCTTCATCAACACTATCGAAATTGATAGGGTTTTCAAAATTATCTTGTTGATCATTCGGGTTAACTAGTGGGTTATAGGATTTACCACTTCTTGTGAATACGGCATTTACATGCTCATTACGAGATTGCGGTGGTTGATATGCTTTAGAGTTGTGTCCTTTTGGGTTTGGTTGAGTATTGCTAGGAAGAGATCCAGAAGGTCGTCCAGATTTCTTGTCAGCAAGTCTGTCAAACTTAGTCTCAAGATTCTGGATTGAAGCTTGATGATTTTTGGCTACGGTTACGAGTTGAGTTTTGAGATCCATAAACGTTTCTTTGACAAAAGCATTGGTTGATTATTGAGATTTCATGAAATTGTTAAATTGTTTATGAAGATCATAGGATTTATCATCGGTATTGGATTGGTAGTTATCTCGATTATAATCATTTCGTCCGCTTGAACGCCAATTATCGCGATTCGAGTCTCAGTCGCGGTAATCATTATAAAAATGAGTCTTACGGAAAGTTTGCATGAATTTGGCTTCTTCTTCACGGGACATAGGTATGTCATCTTCATCAGGATCAAGTTTTGTTTTTTTAGCATTAGATTGGAGTTCTTTATACTTAGCATCTATTTTCAGGGTCATGGCATCCATTCAGGCCATAATTTTGTCAGTATCAAAATTACTGCTACCTTCATCAGCGAAAGCAACGGTTTTCTTAAGAGATGATTTGGTTTTTTGATTTTTTTTTCCCAATCGAGCTTGAGTAAGACTTTATCTTCAAGAAGTTGATAAGCTTAATTTCGTGTTTTATAGAGGAAAATTCCACTGGTTGCCGCATTAAGAACTTCTTGGGTTATCTCGCTGAGACCATGATATAATATTTTTATAATGTTGCCTTTGGACAGGTTATGACCATGGCAGTTTCGAAGCATTTCTTTCATACAAAGCCAAGCATCGGTTAGAGATTCGTTTTCATGTTGAGAAAAAGCTTGGATTTCTCCAAGGAGTCGGTCGAAAAGAGCTGGGGGAAAGAATCGGCTAATGAAAGCAGTTCGAAGTTCATCCCACGTTTTAATAGTTCCTTCGTTGAGTTCATCCAACCATGTTATTGCTTCTCCAGTGAGTGATAGGGGAAACATCATCAGGCGGACGGCTTCATTTTCGGTATCTCTGTATTTAAACATATCGCAGATTCTAAGGAATTCATGAATGTGTTCATGTGGATCAGTTTTGGTTCTACCATCAAATTGGTTTCCTTTAACAAGTGTCAAGTGGTTACCTTTAATAGAAAATTCATTTGCGGTTTCAGGAATAGTGATTGCGGAACCGGGAGTTAGAGCGACAACACGGTTGACAGCCCACATAGGTTCATCATCCATTGGATCGTAATCTTGAAGAATATCAAGAAAGTGACAGAAGTAATTAATGTTAAGAATTGGCGGGTAGACAATTCTTGGGTTTTGTGGTGGATTATTTCTTTGATCGTATGGAACTCTTCTGTTTTGTCGACGAAGTCTTCGATTTAGAGTACGTTCAGGTTCGATAGGGAAAGACACGGGTAAAAGTATAACCCACGTATGTAGTATAACCTTTTAGGTAAGAATAGGTCGTTCCACAGGGATTAGAGTAGTGTTCTAATAATCAGAAAGAAAATAAGGTTTTAACTTGAAAATAATTTTTTGTTTTACCAGTGATAATAAGGATGACTACTCGGATAGTTGAAAATAATTTATATGTATTGGTAATAATATTGACCCCGAAGATGGGACCTTAATTATAAAAAGGATTTTCTCGTCAGAAAACATTTTTACAAACTAACTTAATTAACTCAAGACTTATATTTAGTTAACTAGACCAAATGTGTCACTCAAATAATCCAGTTACTAGTATATCAAAGCTTATTTGTTTATCAATTTACAAAAGTGGATTTCTTGGCACAAACGATAAAGACCATGGACAAATCTTTAAAACCACATAGATCATACCGAGTCTCTCGACCTATACCGATATGATTATATAATTTAAGTTGATAAGTAAAGATGGATAAGATAAGATATAATAGGATTGCAACATAAGCTTGAGATTAAAGAGATCACGATCATACCAAACGCTTATTCATTATAATAACATCACCGAGTAGTCATGAGAGATTTAGCCTCTCATGGCTAAGGAGTTCATAACATAACTTGCTTCAATAACATACTTCATTATATTGATTATACTAATATAATATTTTTCCTCGTTCTTGGTTCTTCGATCTTGAATCTCCAAAAGATATGGTGTTTAAACTTGGAGAAAGGGTTTGTGTTGGATATGGAGAGTGTTTGTGTTTTTGTTGTGTTGAGAGATGAGATGAGATATGAGATATATCAAAATGAGAGATTTTGAGGCTCTATTTATAGGATGAAATTCAGGTGAAAGTGCGGCGCACACAAAAGATTGTACGACGCACTTGGTGATTAAATGCATAAGTATTAAATGTTTATTGAGTAAGTGCAACGCACAAGAGAATATGTGCGGCGTACTTAGGGGGTAAATAAAGTAGCATTAAAGTCTTCATAAATTCTTCATATCAAATAGGAAGTGCGGCGCACACAAAAGATTATGCGGCGTACTTGTTGAGTTAATGCGATTTTGAATGTCTTTGACTTGAAGGTAAGTTCGGCGCACAAATGGTAAGTGATGCGCACACTTGACACTTTGGGCTTGATTGTTGTTCTTTTCTTGAATGATGTGTTCTTTAACGTGTAAGTATTTGATTTTGATGTATCTAACCTTGGGATGTCTTCTAGTGAACCTGCAAGCAATTTTAAGCTATTAAGTATCGAAAGTTCACGAGAAATGATAAAATATATAGAAATAATGCCATAAAAAAACATGTATAATTTAGGCGTTATCAATCATTTAACTAGATAATACTTAATGGACTAGTAAACAAAAAAATACATAGAACCAAGCCCACTAAGGGGTCGGTCTAACACCCCCTTGATATATGTTGACACCTCTTTTTCTTTTCTCATTCCTGCACTTCTAAAACACACAGTAAGAATTATCTTCTCCTCCCTCCCTTCTCCTTCACCACCATCGAGCACCACCACCATAAATCCATCATCCAACAATTCCTACTCCAACCGAAACTAAAACTTTAATTCCCTAATCGTCAACAACACAAAAATCCAACATGCAAATAGATTTCATAAAAATCAAAACTTATTGATTTTATGGGTTTTAATCAAGATCAAGCTAGAGGAAGTTACATGTAAATGATTTTATAAAGATTTTGGGTAATTAAAAAGTTAAGGTTTTGTTGATTTGGTTGTGTTTGAGGTTCAGCTAGGATCAAGAACCAAAAGGGTTTTGTGTTTCGACTTCGATCTAGCTCATATGTGTTATTGTGAGTAATCTAAAACTATTCTTTATGTTATTTTCATATGATTATATTGTATTTGATTTGCATGTTACATAATCCATATGATTGTGTAATAAAAAATGTTTTTGGATGAACTTAAATTGGGAATTAGGTTGTTATTAAGGATGGTTTTGATTGATGGATTAGGATTTGATAAATATTCTGTAAATTAGGGGTTTTGGTAATCAAAAATCTAATTGGGGATGATGAGTTAGCATATGGGTGCGTTTGGTTGAGTTGATTGTTGTAAATTCGGATTGGAAAAAACTGGCAGATTTTTGGGTCACTTTGTAAGCATCATAACTCGACCATCCTGATAGCTTTTATTGAATTTCTTAAGCCTAAAATCAAGTTCAAAGAGTCTACTTTCTAGCAAAAGTGGTTTCGTGAGTTAAAAGTGAGCAGAGGTTAGTTAAAACATTTTTACAAGATTGGGTGTCAAATATGAGTTTTGGGGACCATTTTCGTGTTGTGTTGGTGTGGTCAAGAACCATGTCAAAACATCTTTTTAATTGACGGGGTTGCGACTGTAGGAATTTCATAATGTATAGGACTTTCCATAATTTTTATAGATTTTATTGAAGGGTCTAAATGGGTCTGGTCAAGCCAAACCTTTGGGTGGTTGCAGCAGGTCATTTTCGGGACACTTAGGGTTGTCGAATTTTTGAAAAATAGTTAGACTTGTCAAACCTTTTAGGGAAAAATATAGTAGGTCTATGACATATTGAGGTTGTTATAAATGGAATATGAAATCCATGTAAGGTCATTTGATATTTAAAAAAAATTAGTGAAGTGACTATGAAAATCGGTCAAAATCGGAAAAACATGAATAAAGGGGTAAAAGATGTTTAGAGTATAAATAAGGCATGTGAAGTATAAGTGAAAGGTTATAAGAATAATATAGACATTAGTATCCATCAATTGAAAGGAATACTCAACACTAAGATTTCAAAGGGCTTTTAAGCACAATTTGGGATTTCTAAGCTTTTCAAAAATAATAATTTTTCGTTTATGAGTCGTAACTTAATCTAAAATCATATATCTTCAAGGAAATGATTTTAATAATTAATCTAAGAGATAAACACATATGGATTCTATTACATTCTATTATTTTCTATTACTTTTATAAACGACTTATGCGTTGTTTCGTTTCATATTTCTTTCTCTTAAAGCACATCATTAACTTAGGTCGTGATTAGGATCTCTTGACTTCGTTCCTCGTTGTTCATCATTTCTTTCTCATCGTTGATATTGTTACTTATCGCTACTGTTTAAGGTGAGTTCATGGCCCCTTTTTCTACTTACTTGTTTTACAAACTCTACGGGGTGAGATTACATGCTTGATTTACATAATTGGACACAAGTACTTTTGAAACTGTATGCTATTTCCTGAATATTATTGCCTAAGTACCTACTGCCAATTAAGTCCCCTTTATCATGAGCTCTTAATTGCTATTGTAATAAATGTGAGTGTTGTAAAATATCGATTGGGACTGACAATCCCCGTCTGGGTACGTAACAACCAATACTAACGAACGGACGTATTTAACATTTGAAATAATAACACTTGGGTATTTGGCAGAACATCCTACTTTTTGATGGGGCACAAACCTGATTTGGGTTTTCATACTGTTAAGGTTTGGTGTCATGAGCTTAGAGCAATAATACATATTTCTTTTAGACTTGGTGAATTCGTTTCTCTTGTCTACACTACTTAATTCTTATGGTCCATTCTTTTACTGAAAAACCTATGAATTCACTCAACAATTTTGTTGAATTTTTGCATGTTTTAATCTCAGGTGTTAAAGTATGATTCTTGGATGGGAGCCGCGTTAGATATCAAGCCGAAGGGATTCTGATTATTTTATATTCGATGCACCTTTAACTTTTAAAAACATATGTCATCTTTTGAAATTGTGAAGCTCTTGTTTATATATGTGTGTTGGAGGTTTAAGACACTTTTAAAACTGTGTGACCATATATGGAAACTCTGATATTTTGCAAGGCATCTAATGAAACTTTGTTTTAATCGTCTCTTTTTGAGGTCGTTTCATATATCTTGTTTATTGTACTATGACATGACACCCCATTGTTACCGTTCCGTTGCTACCAGATTTTGGGGTTGTTACACCAGCTTGGCCTTCATTAAGTTCAACTGTTCTTTCCTCTAAAGCCACGGTGTTAGAAACATCTTCACCTTTTTCTTCACTAACATTCAGGATTTTAATATCACCCTCACTGTCAGACATCTCAACTTCAGCGCCTATTTCCTCTAGCGCCTATTGTGCCAAGGGTCTAGTAGATGCTTCCTCAGTCACTAGAGTCCTACTCTAAAAGATGTATTGATCCATGGTACTTTTCCCTTTTGGTTGTTGTAATTCCAGAAGTGATTGTGTAACCTGTTCACCAGTAGCAATGCCTTTCCCCTTTCCTTCAATTACTAGGAGGCTTCAGGTGATACCTGATGTAGGTTCACGACTAGCCACTCCGCCGACGGGTGCCTGAAATGATTCCAAACTCATTCGAATACCTCTTTGTAGATTGTACTCATCATCTTCTATTTGAGGTTTAGGAGTTGGTTGAGGTTCTTCATCTGCTTCGTCAACAAAACGGTCAGACCTCTTTCCCTTTCGAACTTTTAACACTTTACCCTAGTTGGCTTTCATTGAGGGAGCATGCTTGGTGGATTTCTCTTTTACAGGCTTTGTTTGTTTGGCTGGTGCAGGCTTCTTGACAGGTATAGGCTTGTCAGCATTAGAACTCGTCTTCTTCTGTCCACCCTCTTTAGCTGTGGGTTTACGAGCAACCATTTCCAAATATTGATGGTAGTATGATGAATTTTAAATGGCTTTCGTAATCAATTCTTTTGGAATAAACTTTCCAAAAACCTCATCCTTTTCGCCTTTGGGGATGAACTTAAGATTTCCAAGAAGAAAGTTATCTCCTGTTACATGAACTAGAGATGCATGTCATCTGTGAATGTTATGTCTGCTCCCCAAATAATATATAATAAGTTTAGTGAACCAGCGGTAAGGAATGACGTGAGGAGTTGACTTCTTGGAAGGAATACTAAGATTGGCCTGATGAGAAAAGAAAGTCTGGATCCCTTGTACAAACTCTTCCCATAAAAGTTTTGCATAATCAACATTGGATCTTGTGACAATACCCCACAACATTTAAAGAACAGGGTGTCTGGGTTTGTCACCACTAGAAGTCTTGTCAGTTATGCACTGGTTGATCAGAGTCAGAATAGCTCTCCATGGCTAATATAAGTTGTTCACATGCATCTTAGAAACAAAGTGAATTTCTTCTGGGTAGCCTAGTTCATTCACAAAGTCCATAACTTGTTCACCAACTGGAGGTGACACAAATGGGTGAGCTAAGTCTATTGGGGTAATCTCCAAAGCATTACGTAGAAGATCAACATTAAGAGTGAACCATTGTTCATCCAGTTGGAAGTTGTATACCCCAGACTTTGTATCCTACGTAAGAATATTCCAGAACTGCTGTATGTAGATGGTTGGAACATTTGTGAGCAGTGAATGCTCTGAAGAAGTTTGTGTTCTAAAGAATGTCAACTGAAATGCGGAAGATAGGATTCTTCTGCAACTTTTGAAGATCCAAGAGAAGATTACTCTTCCCATAAGGTAAGCGTGCATTGACTGGAACCAATTGATCATCAGATCTGGTAGGAGCAGGAACGTTCTCTTCAACCATCTTATCTGTATAAGAATGTCAATGGAGATAGACACAATAGCAGATAATTAATGTTAGATGACAATATTAGCCTTGAGTTTGACTTGCCATACCATGTTTGTTTCAGTTATGATTAAATCTGGTTTGATGAAATATTACACATTGAGTCACAGGTCAATCAAACAAGTAAACCTTGGCAAAGGTTCAGGAATTATTCAACAAGCTCAATTACAAGTTAATTGAGCCCAGATGGGAGTTAGCTATGTAATTGGGCCTTTGAAATGGGCCTCAAGTGGTTAATGGGCTTAATGGACCAAGCCATAAGGGATTGGCCAAAATCGTTGCCTAGCAGTTTACCAAACCGCCATGCGGTGGTTTTGGTAAACCGCCGTGTAGCAGGTTACCAAACCGCCACATAGTGGTTTGGGTAAACCGTCGTGTGGCAAACCACTAAACCGCCATAAATAAAATATTATTAATATAATAAAATTAATATTTTAATCTTTTTAATCAAACCACCTTGACTAAACTGTTATGAGTATTTAATTCATTTTAATCATACTATTGTGACCAAACCGCTATGAATATTATATTCATTTTAATCAAACTGCTGTGACCAAACCGCTATGAATATTATATTCATTTTAATCAAAGCTGCCATTTTAGAAAAATTCGAAATAGAGGTTTGAGTATTTTAATATTAAAAGAATAAACTACCAAACCGCTGCCATGCAATGGTTTCCCTGTATGAAATAAAATATTCATAAATAATTCAAACCGCTATTCAAGCAAACCGCTGCTAAGAGGAATCTAGGCATACCGCTGCATAGAGTCAACCAAGCAAACCGCTGCTTAGAATAATCTAAGAAAACCGCTGCTTAGAATCATCTAAGCCAATCGCTGCTTAGAATGATCTAAGCAAACCGCTGCTTAGAATCATCTAAGCAAACCGCTGTCAAGAGCACTTAACTCAAACACAATTACCTATAAATTTGGCAATTCAAAACACAATCTAAGGCATTTTAGATCTTCTTAATCTCCTAGCAATCAATTTTAACATCCTAATACTCAACATTTCATCTAAATTGAGCCTTAGGCTACCTTTAAGCCTCGAAATCATTGAAGAACCTATGGGGGCATGCAATAGTGTTTAGATACACTACACAAACTTATTGTCAACACTCATAGTGCATACAAACAGCATACAACAACAGTCAAACCGCTATTGACTGTGTAAAGTCAAATAATATTCAAAAATCATCAAATCATGCAATATATTAAATGAGGATCTCAAATAAGTATCAAGCTATCATTATCTCAACCTAATGAACAAATCCCAGTAAGCAAAACATACCACAAGACACTCAATAGAGATTCGATCAAACACAAATGGCAAATCTATCACATATATGTTTGATCTATTCATAATCAGACATAGATTAGAGATCTACAACCCTAAACGCATCTATCCCACCACTCAATTAACATTTCCAAACACTTTTAAATTTTGACAAAACCTAGGATTCGTTTCTAGTGATTTTCATTGATATGATGTGTTTTGAATCAATTCCTTTAATCTAACGTAAGATCTAATGATATGGAATGAATTTTAAACATTACCTTTGCAAGAAAATCACTGGAAATCAAGGAATGATGGATGGCGATTCGAGGTGGCGGTTTGCGTAGGTGTGTGCGTGTGTTTTAAGTTTGACCGAATAGACAGAGGTTAGACCAAGAATGGCAAACCGCTGCCTTTTATACTCCTTAGTTTCAACTTGGCAGATTTGGTCGTTGGTTTATCTAACTTCTTTTATTTTTTGTTTAAGGAATTCCTAGGGTTAAATCTATTTTAGGAAATGGCACAATTAGTCCTTGTAGTTTATTAAAGCAAGGAAACACAGAGCAAATTGCATATAAGTCCCTATATTTCTAACAAATAACAATATTGGCCTTTTGAGTTAAAATTAATTAACTCCCCTTCAACTTATAACCCCTTTCAAATACAAAAACCTTTTCTGTTAGATGTGTGATGTTTTAGAAATCCATTGGATGAAATAAAAATAAATTTTAAAATCACTCTCCCCCTCAAACAATTACCCGTTTTCTATTTAAAGAGTTGTAGTCGTTGTTTGAGTCAAAAAATTTATTGTAAAAGCACAAACTGATGAATTTTCAAAAACACTTTTTCCACGTCGGTTAACATAAATAATTTTGAAGAATCAATTAAGAAAAAATTATTTGGTTAAAAAAGAAGACTTCTCTTCTTGAAGATGAAATAACACAATGAAACTTACATTATTCCCATAATGCATGAATATAAAATAATCCATGCCCGGGAAAAATTAATTACCCGTTGTTAGGAACAGTTGTCTTTTTGACAACATGCTTTCCTCAGATTTGAAAAGCGGGTTGTAGTCGGAAATAACTGCGAGACATAAAGACATGTTTTAAAAGGTTTAAACTTTTGCTCAAACTTTATTTAAAGACATGTGTCATTATTAAACGACATTTCTAGGTCCGTAAATATTATCGATTTTCAGAAGACATGCCTTGAAACATATTTTTGATATTTTCTATTTTCTGATTTTTATGGTTTTTGTAGGTTTTATATGTTTTTATTTTTCTTTTTTATTTAAATATTTACATAGGATACATGAAGACCATCATTTACTCATCCCCCCCTTCTTGAAGATGTTTAAGGGTTTTCGGAGTCATACTCTTCATTCCAAGTAGCGGGAGTGGAAATTCGAACCGCTCTCTTGGTAATGCCTTTGTGAATATGTTCGCCAGTTGGTAATCCGTCGTTACAAAGTAAAGTTCAACCACATCATTCTCTACTTGCTCTCTTATGAAATGGTGACGTATGTCGATGTGCTTTGACCAGGAGTGCTGGACATTATTGCAACAGAGAGCGATAGCACTTTTGTTATTACAATACATAGGTATATTATTGAATACAAAGCCGTAGTTCGTTAGCTGTGATCTCATCTAAAGTATCTTAGCATAGCATCCAGACATGGCAATGTATTCAGCCTTTGTGGTTAATATAGCAGTGCTTTTCTGCTTCTTCGATGACCAGCTCACTAATTTGTCTCTAAGAAACTGAGCACTTCTCGGCGTACTTCTCCTTGTATCTTGACAACCTGCTTGGTCAGCGTCTGCATAGGCCTTTAGTGCCATAGCGGTGTCCTTCAGATACTAAAGACCCTAGTTAATGGTTCCTTGAAGGTACCGAAAGACTCTCTTAATTGCCTCAAGGTGCTTTTTGGTAGGCTTAGCCTCATACCTAGCACACATGTAAATGGCGAATACAAGGTGTGGTCGACTGGCAGTGAGGTACATTAACGAGCCAACCATTCCTTAAAACCGAGTCTGGTCAACCGGAATCCCTAAGAGGTCCTCATCCAGTTTTGTTCTATCAACCATTGGTGTGTCTACAAGGTCAGACATATACATTCCATATTTTGTTAAAATTTTGAGAGCATGTTTTGATTGATTAATAAAGATGCCTCTGGGACTTTGAGAAACTTGTAATCCTAAGAAACACGACATTTGCCCCATTATTAACATCTGAAATTTTGAACTCGTCTCTTTGGAAAATATGTCACAAGCTTTAAGATCAGTCGAGGCAAATATAATATCATCTACGTAAATTTGAACAAGAAAAATATGTTTGCCTATTTTCTGGGTGAATAACGTAGGATCCACTACACCCTTGGAGAACTTGTTATCTAGAAGAAACCTTGATAAGGTGTTATACCACGCCCGTGGAGCCTGCTTTAGACCATAAAGAGCCTCTTTAGACGGTAGACATGTGTAGGGTGATCTGGATCATTAAAACCCTCAGGTTGACTAACATAGACTTCTTCTTTCAGCTCGCCATTCAGAAATGCAGTCTTTACATCCATCTAGTAGATGATCATGTTCTTGCTGGCGACGTTTGCAATGAAGATTCTGATAGCCTCTATTCGTGCAACCGGTGCAAATGATTCCTCAAAATCGATACCCTCCTCTTGGCAATATCCCTTCGCTACTAACCGTGCCTTGTTCTTCAGAACATTACCATACTCATCAACCTTGACTTTGTAAATCCACTTGAGAGCGATTATCATTACATAGTATGATTTTGGAACTAATTCCCATACTTGAAGCTGATCAAATTCATAAATTTCTTCTTGCATATCTTCAAACCAGAAAGCTTCATCCATGGCAGTCTTAACATTTTTGGGTTTGACTTTTGAAAGTACGGAATTATACAAGCACCACAAGGCATCGGTAGCTAACTGTTTTCGGGTGGATACTGGACCAGAAGGATTACCAACTATATTATCCATAAGGTGATCCTTAGACCATTTTTCGAGATGATTGTGTGGTTGAATAACTTGAGTGGATCATATGAACTAACATCCCCTGATGAAGACTCTTTCAAAACTAGGTTTTGGAGCAAACAAGTTTACAAAGGGATTGTCTTCAGCATCAGCAAAAGGATTGTCTTCGATAGTGGGTCTAGCTGCAATACCTTGAAGTGAGATAGGAGGTTGTACTACGGAGGATGACTGTGAGTGACTTGTTGATGGTGCATCTTGATCAATGGTTGTAGAAGAAAGTGCACCAGCTGAAACAGCTGGAACTTGAACTGTAGGAGCAGGAGGTACCGGTCTTTCAACACTAAGGGGTAATAAGTATTCATCGAACATCGGTTGGAATAAAATCTCCAGATCTTTATTAGTTGGTGGTGCATAAGGAGCTGCAGGGACCGGGTTTGGTATGAGCCCTGAACTGATTTGTCCAGGAGTCAACAAAATAGGCTCGGGTCCTCTACTGATGTGCATAGGATCCATCTGCTCAGTCAGCTCATCGAATTGCATGTGAATTTTTTCCATGATTCATCGGGTTCTTTTGTTGTAGATTCTATAACCCTTCTTATTGGGAGCATAACCAACAAAAATCCTAAAAACTGTTGTTGCTTTCAATTTTCCAAGATCTTCGCTGTCATTTGTAGGGTAACAAAGAGCACCAAAAACTCAGAGAATTTTAAGATCAGGTTTCTTATCATGCACAAGCTCATATGGGGTTTTGTTATGACGAGTATGAATTAGGGATCTATTTTGGGTGTAGCAAGCAGTAGCAACAACTTCTGCCCATAGAAACATCAGAGCTTTTGAAAATATCAGCATTGTCCGAGCAGCTTCCACAAGAGTACGATTTCGTCTTTTGACAACGCCGTTCTGCTGAGGAGTTCTCATAATTGATTTTTGGTAAAAGATGCTGACACTTTCATAGTATTCAGTCAGAACTTGATTAACAAATTCTGTGCCATTGTTTGTTCGGATGTATCTGACAGTTTTATTGAGACCAACTTGAATTTGCTTTGGAAACTTAATAACAAAGTATGGAGATTTTGATCTCAAAAACTTAACCCAACTGAATCTTGAGTAATCATCTACGATGAACAAAATGTATTTCTTCCCATTAATACTATGCATTCTCATTGGTCCACACAAGTCCATATGAAGGGTATGTAAGACTTCCATAATGATGTTTTCAGATTTGGATTTATGGGTATACTTTACTTTTTCCTAGTTGACAACCAGAGCAAAGATGGTCTTTCTCAAACTTCAACCTCGGTAGGCCTCTTACCAGATCCTTTCGTGCAAGATCATTGATGGTACCGAAGTTCAAATGGTTTAACCGATGATGCCACAACCATGATTTGTTCTTGGAGGCTTTGGATAATAAGCATATTGGAGAGGATTTCATCATGTATTCAATAGAGATAGTGTACATATTTGAGCCACGAGAACCTTTAAGTAACTCTACACCATCTACATCTCGAACATAACACAAATGTTTTCTGAATGCAACTTTAAGATTTGAATCACAAAATTGACCTACAGAAAAGAGATTGTGTCCAAGTCCTTCCACATAATATACCCTAGAGATCACACTGTCACCAATTACGTAATCTCCATAACCTATAATAGCACCAAAATGATCATTCCTGAATCTAACTGTCCCGATAAACTTTTTCATGAAATTCTTGAGCCGTGAGAGATTCCCCGTCATATGTTTTGAGCAGCCTGAATCCAAATACCAAAGGACGATCTGTACGACCTGCATTTGAAAACAGACGAAAATGGAGAGTTTAGTATGATGGATCCCCAATTTCTGTTGGGGTCCTGTTGGTTAGCAAAAACAATAGTATATTGCACAGAATCATCAATTGACTGTGTCTCCACTGTAGTAGGAATTCCATTGGAAACTGCCTTTTCCTGTTTGTTTTTACGTTTGTATCTAGTTAATGGTTTTTGAGAAGTGTTATTAAATCTCTCAGTGATCTTAATTTTACTAGAACTAACGTGTTCAGGTTGCTTTAAAGGCACTACTTTGAATTTAGTAAACCTAGTTAAAGGGCACTGTTCTCCTAAAGTGAATTTCCTTCTAGTGGGCTTCCACTGATAACCAACATTAGCAAATAGTTTTCCTGTTGCTTTCCAAACTTGCTTAACTGTGCTCAAAACATTTTTAACAGTGGGGGCATTTACAGACTTCAAATACTTCACAACACACTTATCATGATTAGCAGAAATTAAGCATTTGTTATATGTCTTGCACACAGAATTAGAATTCAAATTAATTATAGTAGGCGTAGGGCTAATATTAGAATTAACACGATTCTTTTGTTTCAACTTAGACTTATTGTTCCTAGGGTGAGCTTTTACTTTCTTCTTGTTGTCAGTTTTAGCTGGCAAGATCCTATTGTTCTTTGTATTGCTCCTAGGCTTTGATCCGCTAGCTTCAGTGATACTGTATACTCCTGTAAAAGGAATCATAGGCACATTAGTCTTTTGTACTTTTTGTTGCTCACCATGTGTTTGTGTGTTATTATTTGAAGTATCGCATGGTTCCTTAAAAGTAACTTGCTTTTTCCTATTCAAAGGGGTTGTAGTTGCATTTTTATCTCTTTTATTAAATTCTTTCGGACAAGTTCCAATCACATATTCTAACAATTCCTGAGATCTCTTAGTGTAAAAGCAGGCATTTCCAAGCGCATTATCTAATGGCTTTTCAATCCTAACTTCTTCTACAATCTCACGAAGTGTTTCTACACTTTCCTTAAGATATTTGAGATAACCTAGATGAACTTCCCTATTATTCCTATTGCGAGGGGGGATTGGTTCAACATCGATGTCATACATACCAGGGGCAAGCACTTTTGATTTTACAACAAGCATAGTGACGCATTGCAATTCCTTTTAGTCGGGCCTTAAATTTCTCGTTTTCAGTTAACCGAGAAGTAGTCTTTTCAATAGTTTTAGCACGCGTTATCTTAATAGAATCATACAATTCCTTGTAATGTTGCTTAACTTTTTCATGCTCTGCCCTAAAAAGCTTATTTTATTCTTGAAGAGCAGTGACTTTTTCTGTTAACTCTATGTTAATCTTTTAACTCTAATTCCGGAGGCTCTTCAATTGAAGATTTTGCCTCGGTCACTTCACTTTGTTTAAGGTCCATCGGAGGAAGTTGAAACGGGTCATTATTTAACAATTTTTCAATCAAACAAATATCTTCCTCCGGATCGCAATCGGCATAATCAATTTCTGGTGAAATCGAATCGTCCTTAAGATAAGCTTCGATTTCTTCCAAAATGAATTCGGAAGTAAACGGCTCAGACGTCGGGATGGGATTGCCACCTGAAGATTTAGAAAATCCTATCAATTCCAGAGCATACTCCTCACAAACTACATCAATGATGTCAATTCGGTTTACCGACTTATCATTTATAGAGGAGTATCTCGTGGTTTGATCTAGATTAAAAGTGACGGCTTCGTTATCAACCCGAAGGGTTATTTCTTCTCCATAAACATCAATTAAAGCACGACCGGTCCTCAAAAAGGATCTCCCAAGTATGAGAGGAACTCGAGGATCGGCTTCGAAATCAACAACAACAAAGTCGGTAGGAAAATGAAATTTCCCAACTTTGACAAAAACGTCTTCGGCGAGTCCTTTAGGATAAGTAATCGATCGGTCCGCTAACTCTAAAGTCATCCGAGTTGGTGTAAGTTCAGGTAAAGAAAGCTTTTTCCAAATAGAAAGAGGCATAAGATTTATGCTCGCGCCAAGATCGGCCAAGGCGTGACATACATCCATTCCCGGGAAATTACATGGAATAAGAAACTTGCCGGGATCTCCAAGCTTTTCGGGAAGCTTTTTGAGGAACATCGCCGAGCAATTCTCGTTCAACGGTATCTTAGCTAACTCAAGCAACTTTTCCTTATTCATGAGCAAACTCTTAATCGTAGGAGCAAATCTTGGCATCAAAAGTAAAGCATCCGCGAAACTTATGTCAAAACGCAAATCTTGAAACATTTGAAAAATCTTCTCTTTTTGATTTGAAGCTTTGTCACGAGACTTTTCTTGATTAAGTCGAGAAGGATATGGAATATTTGGCTTGGGTAAATTCTTCGGAACATCGGGTTCCGGAATGGGAGTGGTTTTAGGCAAAGTCTTTGGAACATCGGGTTCCGGAGTTGGAATGGGGGTAACCGGAGGTGGGATTTGAGCGGTACTTCCTTGGAAATTAGATTGCTCCTTATCCGTTGTCTCCTCGGTTTCTCGTTCCACTACCTTTTTAGGAGAAGGATTAGTAGGAATCGAGGGTCCCTCGCAAGCAACACCACTTCGAGTAGTGATTGCTTTCATCTCACCCTTCGGGTTTGGAATGGTATTACTCGGAAGAGTACCCGAAGTTGAGGCTTGGTTCTGAAACAATCCACATATCATGTTTTGCAAATTATTTTGAAAGGTAGTTTGTTGATTCATCATGACGGCTTGTTGAGATTTTATCGTGTTTTGAATTTCCATTCTTAGGTCACCTTTCAACGAGTTATTTGATTTTGCATGTATCTCAACATTTTGATCGTTATTTTCTCTGTAATCGAAATCATTTGAATCTCTGTTGAACTTGATTATTAGGCACTTGAAAAGGTTGGTTTTGAAATCTTTGATTTTGAAAATTTGGAGCATGATTATTTTGCACTTGAAAACCTTGATTACCATGAAAATTATTTCCCCGATTAAAATTATTCCCTTGACCTTGATTCTGATTAAACCTATTTTGACTATTGTTTTGCACCAGAGCAAAATCGGGTGGTGCCATTTGATTACTAACTCGGTTTGGAGGGGCAACTTGATTGTAAGTACTCGTAGTCGCACAAACAATAGCTTGATTGTTATCGGTAGTCGGACAATTATACCAAGAATGGGCACCACCACAAGTAACGCAAGTTTCCTCAACCGCTTTAACCAGAGCTGGAGTAACAACTTTCTTAGAAACATTCTCGACTAAGGTCGAAAGTTGATCCGCAAGCTTATCAATTCTTTCATCCGTTTTACTAACATTTTCCCTAGAAGTTGTATTTATCCTAGAAGCATTTGGTTTGTTTCATGAATATCACACTTTTGATTTGTTCTCAATTATATTCAAAGCTTCTCTAGTCGTCTTACTCAAAATATTTCCACCCGCCGCGGCATTTAGGGAGTCTTGATCGTTGTCGTTTAAACCATTATAGAAAGTAACTATTTGGGTTAACTCCGTAAATCCATGGTGAGGACAAGCTCTAAGCATTTCCTTAAATCGTTCACACGCTTCACTAAAAGACTCATCGAATTTTTGGGTAAATCGAGAGATTTTATTCTTTAAGTGAGTCATTTTCGAGGGAGGGAAAAATTGATTCACGAATTTGGTAACGAGATCCTCCCAAGTCAAGATTGAATTAGGAGGTTCTTTCTCGTACCAGGTTTTAGCAGCCCCCTCGAGTGAATATGGAAACATCATTAGCTTAATCACATCGTTTGGCACATTCCTAAATCGTAGAGTCGAGGTAATCCTTTTGAAACTATTAATTTGAGCATGAGGATTTTCGTTCTCTAAACCGTGAAACGGGTTCGCTTGAACCAATTGTAACAAATTTGTCTTAATCTCAAAATGATCCGCATTAATTTCTGGTAAAACGATAGCTTCTTCGTACCCTTCCGTGGGTGCACGGAGTAGCTCTTCCATTGTACGTTCCGCCATTGGTGTAACGATAGTACAAAGCTCGGGTTCGACTATGTTTGGAGCACGTTCTTTATTTTGACGTCTCGGAATGGGGACGTTTGAATTATTTGGAAAATTAGAATTTCTAGTGCGCATGCACTAAACAAACAAAAATGATAAAAGGAATGAAAAAAAGAAAATATTTTTGTTTACCAAATAATCAACAAACTTAGGGTAACTCTCTTAAGTAAAATAAATTTTACAAAAGAAGTGCGCCTTTTTCGTAAGTGACACAAACGGTAAAAAAATTTAATCTTAGGTTCGGAAACTTATTGATGGATAATACCTCAGTTGAAGGTATTATTTATTAGTGTTCTTTTACCAACTTGGGTAAAAAAATTTATTTCTTATATTAATGAATTCACAAGAAAATTTGAAAAATCCGAAAGAGAAAATATTTTTGTATTTTTCTTATTTATTAATCTTCTACTTATACTAAAAAGAAAAGAAAAATATTTTTTACTTTTTATATTTTAATTTTTTTGTATTTTTGATTTTCTTAAAAGCGTAACTTTCGAAGACGAAAGGTTCTCTAAATCACGATCGACAAACTGCAAACGAAGGAATCTTAATCACAAATCTCCAGTAGCGGCGCCAAAAATTGGTCTAGTCAATAGTATATACGTATAATATCCGAAGTAAAGAAAATTCCAAAACTACCCTTGAGGACAAAGGTAGTAGGAAAAATCTTACAAAAATACTACACGTTTTAACCGGTAAGTGATAACCGGGTCGTTTTCCCAAAGACTTATGAAATTGAGTCCTCGTAGTTATTTGGACAATGACTTGAATTGGTTCGAAGATTATTTGTTTTCTAAAATCCTAATGGTGAGCAAATAAAAGGGATAATTAAACCTACCTACGAAAAACGTTAACGGAATTAAGAAAACGTAACAAATTAGCAATTAAACTAAATTTAACCCTAAATACCTTTCTAAACTTTTTCTAAACTTAATTAAGTATTTAAAAGTAAAAAGCAAAAGAAATTCTAAAACGAGAACACTTAAAGCTTAAAAACGAAGAAAACGAGAACGGGGGTTGAATCCCGTTCTTTTAAAAAATGAAATTCTAAAATATTAACCCTACGGATGCAAATTTATTTTTCCTAGGTTCTAAATGTTGAAAGAAAATTTTCTAAAAAAGAATTATAATTTTTTACTTTTTTAAAATTTTTTATGAATTTAAAACGATTTTAATGAAATTAAATGTTTAAAAATACTAAACTATTTATAAAAATTCTGAAAAAATCATGAAAAGTAGCTTGAACAGTGTAGAATCTAAGAAAAATAAGCTTGTGAAACCAGCTTATCAAATAAGCAGAGAAATAGGCCAAAAACAACTTTTAAACTAAAAGAGCTAAAATGTATATAAAGGATTAAATGTGCAATCATAAAACGAAAAAGACCCCTGGGCGAGATGGTTAGTGTGTTGGTGTGTTGTGTTATAAAAAGGTTGAGGAAGGTAGAGGTCCAAGGTTCGAGCCTTGCTCACCCTGGATTTCCCTTCTTCCCTTTTTTTTGAAAACTTAAAAGAGCAAACTTATAGAAAAGCTGGAAATAAGCAGTTTTTATAAAAGAAACTATTTTTGAAACTCACTAAATAAGCTGGAAATTAGCTTTTAAAAACAGACATAAGCTGAAATAAGCCAAAAAGCATTTAAGCAATTCTGAAAACCAAACAGGCAAACAATCAACTTTGGGCTTATTTTAAAGCAACCAAACAGGTCCTTATGGCTTATTGGCCTATACCACAGGAAAGCTTAAACTATAAGCTATATAAAACAACTTTTAAAAAGGAAAATTGAAACTCAAATAGGCTATTAAATGGCTTATTGAAAAAGCAATTGCAACAATAATTATATTTTTGTATTTTTAAAGCAAGTATAAGAAAACAAAGTAACTATATTGCAGGCTAAAACAGATAATCAATAAACTTTATTAAGCAAAATTAAGACCAACACTAGCTCGATTGGCCTATAAACTAGTTATGCACTTAATTTCAAAAGCTAAAACCTACTTTAACCCTCTGAAAATTATGCTTGAATTTCACTAAAATCTGTTTTCACTAACTGATGAGCCGTAGCCAACAAGAAAAGTGACCTAAATCTTTAAAACCAAATGTGCATGCCTACGTAATTACATTCAACACCTTTATAAACGCCAAACTAAGAGGCAAAAAGAACAATTTCAATTAGCTATAATAGATTTAATCAACATTGCATAATGAAATAGAACTAAACTAATAGATTGCTTAATAGTCACTAAGTAACTTGATGAAATCGAATTGATCAATTAAATTTATTCTTTACAACAAGATCAAAAAACCAACATATAAAGGTTTAAAAAGGAACCAAGTAAGCAAGAACCACCACCAGTATTATCTTGAGGTTAATACTGGCCTTGATCCAAACACCCCCTTAGAACTTTTATCTTCATATTTAGCTTAGGATTTTGAGAAATAAGACTTATTTTTCAAATACCAGATATCAACAAGCTTATAACAGACCTAATAAACAATATTCAATAAACAAATAAGCCAAAACTATAAGCTAAAGCTACTTTTTTTTTTGTTTTTATGACAGTTTTATAACAAATAAGTGAAAATAAAGATTTAAACTAACAAGTAAGCATATTAAGCATCAAACAACAATTATAAGCACTATTAAGCAGATCTAAATAGCAATAAGCAGTTATAAGCTGATATGCGGATTTAAGCTAAAGAGGGTAAAATGAGAACTCACATTTGCCTTTGCTTAAACAAGGCTATAAAATGCTCTTATGAGCTAGTCAACAAGCTCCAGCTTATCTAAGGATAAGCTGGTATTGTCCTGGAAGCCCTTCCATTATTGGCTTCCCTTCCATGAAAAGCTGTGGTGATTTTAAGGAGTGGATTATGAATTTAAAAGCTCAACTAAGCTTTTGATGGCTTAGATGAGTGAATAACCAGCTTATGAATAGATTTGAGTTTATGAAATAGTTTGAAAACTTATGAAATAGTGTATGAGCTTATTTAACCAGAATTTTTCATAAAGGAAAACTTATGAAAAGTAAAGTGCATAATAAGAAAACTTAACTTTGATTAATAATAAAGCTGATTACAAGATCAAATGAAAGTTACATTAAGTAAAAACCTTAAATTAAAAACAATTTTAAAAGGAAAAATTACATAAGCTAATTCTTATATGCATAAAATTAAAAACTATCTCTCCCATTTGTGAGTGAGGAAGAGCCCTATTTATAATGCAAGAGTGAAGCTTCTAGGCCTTCAAACGATCCTTGGTAACTTTAAATCTTGGCCCTTTAATTTCATTAATCATTGGATGCTATTTCATGGTCGTTTGATCAAAATGAGCACACGGATTGCCATGCTGGAAATCCCACAATTTGGGAGGGCTTGTGCTTCTTTTGGCCCATATTTAGTGCAAAATTCTCTTACTTGTGTGTTTCTTTGCACCCACGTGTGATCCATGTGTCAGAGATTGGCCAATCAAAGCATTTGGTAACGTTTCCTTTTGCCAACGTGGTGCTTGGAACTCGAATCTTCTTTCCCCGACAATCATATGGGATTTACCCCTTTGTTTTGGAAGGTGGTAAATTGGGACATGGGTGCTGAACAGTGAATCCACCGCGCCCATATTTTACCTTTTTACTATTATTTGTTTGACTCAATTGACAGGGCTAAATGGATAATAAAAATGGCCCAAGTGGTGGGGTGTAATTATATTGGGTTTGGTTAATTAGGCTGGGTAAAATGATATAAAGGGTTATGGTAAAAGGATAATGACCGTTATCTCTTTATAATAAAAAGACTAACGACGTTAGGTGCTTTTTGATTTTAAGTGAAATAGGTTTAACATTGAGGGGTTGTTTGGTATTTTGAGGGGTCATTTTACCTACTCTTTAAGCATATTCTATAACACAACCTTCTAGACCTCGTAATTAACAGCACGGAAAGTATATACTTGCACCTCACATAAGTGTTTATGGATTCTCTCTTACACTCGGGTGTATAATGTATTATAACATAAGGGGAAACGGAAAATCAACACTCATTACCTGTCATAGCATATAAATTACCATAGGCTTGGTAAAGGATCAAACCTCCACCGCTATGCGCAAACATTATTCATTACTATCTAAGAGGTCTTTTAAAGGGTTGTAGGGTGTAGGTGTAAGATAACATATAACATAAACGGAAATGGATGGGATACATTTGGGTGGCTTTAGGTGAATTTAGAGTAGAAGGGTTAGCTAATTATTTACACGAATACACTCTGGTTTGGTTGCTAAGTCAAGACTCGGACAAAGATATACAAACTCTAGACAACTCTACATCAATCTCTTTCTTTTTCTTTTCTCTTTTTTTTGAATAACATAATACATCACATGGGGTTTATAATACATACCCCTACACTTGAGCTTTTACATGCTCGATATTTACAATCTAACTAATGACCTGATTTGAGGTGGATCAAAATAACATGGAGATCATCTAACAAATATATGGGGGTATTGACTTAACTTTTCTTCCCCATTCTTCCGTGAAATAAATACTAC
The DNA here is from genome assembly GCA_026074375.1 of Tanacetum coccineum. NCBI lineage: Eukaryota > Viridiplantae > Streptophyta > Magnoliopsida > Asterales > Asteraceae > Tanacetum > Tanacetum coccineum. The sequence continues at coordinate 24,267 of BQNB010000696.1, read as the reverse complement.
CATGAATCCCAATTGTCCCAAAACTGTATTTATAAGGATAAGGACTTAGCAACCGTGTACTCAATAATTAACTTGGGTAAAACAAAATAATGTACTAAAAGTGAGTACATATAAGGTAAGCTAAGGCTTTTTGGGTGTAACGATTGGTTTAAAGGGTGACAATGCTCTTCGTTAATAATCTGGAATCCACCAGAAAATTACGAGAACCATGAAAAAATATAGGCTTGGAGGGTTGTACTAGGGGTATCCTGCACTAAAGGTGAGTGCATGGCAAGGGTGTGGGATAGTTAAAATGATCGTGTGACACATAACAATTTACAGTTTAAAACATGGGTTAATCCTAATGCCTCTTATCAAGCAAATCCTAATGCTTACTATGCGGTCTCGGGATGCATCACAAAAACAAGTTCTAGAATTTAATATGCTACCGGTACACTCATATGATATTTAGTAACACCAGACATTCCATAAAGGCGACAAGGCAATGCATACATGGCCGTAACGATGAAACAGACATGCACACATGCAGCTCAACCTTAACTTGAACTGGGTAAAGATAAAATCATCTTGGTTTACCAACAATGGGTACCCGAATTCCTAAAGATCTAAGGGCGAACCTCACATTTTTAGGGTGAAATTCTGAGGGTTATTGTGCTAGTCATATAAATTCCTATCCATGAGACGCTATTAATACTTGGTTTCGTCGGTATGTGTCATAAAAAAATTTAAATTTGGGTAAAAATTACGTCTTATGCTATGTTTCGATATATTACCCATCATTTTAAGGATAAAGCAAATGACAAATGAAAGAATAGTTTCTAAGGCTTATTTCCCCCTACACTTAAGTCGAACATTGTCCCTAATGTTCTCTAAAAGTACCCGTTTAAATCAATAAAGGGAAAAGAAAACAAGGAAAAGAAACTAGTACTCCCCTGGTTTACTCAATAATGGAGAAGAAACATGCGATAACTGGTTAAATCATCCTCCGAGAATCATCCAATGAAACTTCCTAAGAACTTCCAAGCTTCTTCTCATCAAATATAACATGTAATCAAAGACAAAGCAACTATACCAAGCATAAAATGTGCGATTTACCAATATACAATGTGAATTTAGGGTTCGACTCGATAGATAGGATGAGAGAATTGTTAAACTCATTAGGTTTTGCAGATTTATGACAGAAGAATACATATGTTAAATGTTATGCAAGATTTATTTTCAAAAATAATTAAAAACTTTAAGTTTTCTTGACTTGGGCGTTTGATGTCGTCAGGGTGGTGGTGACCCCGTCACAGGTGTCGTAGTGACGGCGTCACGTGTTAATCGTGACGCCGTCTCCACAGTCTATGAAAACAAAATTTTGTTTTTAATAAAAAATTTCCTGCACTTGATTCCATAAGTTAGTTCCTGTACAAATGGCTGCATAAAACCTGAGATTTAACAATTCGATCATATGACTCGAAACTGACGCGAATTAATCTAAACAATTCATTTAACATGTTTGAATTTGGCTCAAAAGCCAGATAAATTCCCCTACACTTATTGTTTGCAAAATACCTTTGATTGAAATTAAGACGAGGTTAAAGACAACACAAAGCATGATTACAAGATAGTTCAAACATAATAAAACAAACGATGAAGAATTAAAACACACATGACACTCCTAATTGCGGGAAAAGTAAATTGGGTTGCCTTCCAAGAAGCGCTTTTCTTTATTAACGAGTCTTGTAGCTAGACTCAAAGTCACACGTCAAGTGTCATAGAAGTGGTCCAAGTCGATGATCTCTCTTGGACTTTCTCTTTCAGAGAGCTTCCTAGTAGTGGGAATTGATTGAAGGGTTTTGGTAAATTCCTCTCCATCGGGGTCGATCAATCTAATCTTGGCATGCCAAGCTCCATCTCCATTTTTGGGTGGTTTGTCCCAGTTAATTGGTTTTTTAATTAGGTCATCTGATTCCCACATGTTACACTTAAGGTTAATGGGTATGGCTCCTAGAAATTCTACCATTCTCCTAAATACTAAGGTATCCTTAAAAGGATTAAGCTCGACATCTCTAGAAATTTCCCATTCTCCGGGCAAATGGAAGTCAAAGAAGTCTTTCCTAGCATAGTAAGGGGGTTTTATGCCTATTCCATCTGAGCTAAGTCAGGGTTTATAAGATTCTCTTTTTCCAAGTGTGGTCCAATAAGGTGCTTCCTCCTCGCCTAAGTCTATTCCTTTTACACCGAATACCGACCTAGTGATTCCTTCTCCTACCGCTATTTTGACCATCCTACAATCTATAACTGCATTGGCGATAGCTAGGAATCCTCTTCCTACAAGCAAAGGGGTTTCGGGGTCCTTTTTCATATCGAGTACGTAGAAATCATTTAATAGTTTTTATTTTCCTATGTGGATTTCTACATCTTTAACAATCCCAACGGGGTAGGATTTAGTTCCGTCAGCCAATCCTAAGATATGGTCATTCTCTTCTAATAGTCTAATGTTAAGATTTTTTAAGAGGTAGAGTGGGATTATGTTTACGCATGACCCAAGATCGGCCAAGGTGTCGAAAGGTTTTGAGTCCCCTAGTCTACAAGGTAGAGTGAATAGTCCGGGGTCCTCTATTTTCACAAGTATCTCTCCTTGGGCAAATGTTGTTCCATTTTTGCCTAGTTCTAAGCTCTTTACATATTTGTCTAATATGACGTTATAGATTGGGGCGTGAGCTAGGACTTTAAGAACCGATAGGTTAAGATGCAAATCTTAGAATTCATATTCAAGGGTTGGTTTGGGCTCTTCTGGTTGTGAAGGTTTGTTTTCAATCTTGGGTTGCCGAAGGCTGGTTTGGGAAGTGGTTGCCTCTTTAAAATGTGCCTTGATAGCATTGATTGAGTTGGAAGGGTGAGATGAACATTAAGGATCGATAGTTGGGTAAGAACGAGCAGACAAAACCAGGGTAGTACCCAGTTTTGGGTTCTTAACCGTATCACTAGGTAATGTGCCCATTATTTGATCGGTGATTGCTTTCAGCACAGTGTCTATCTTGTTGGTCATCTCACCTTGTTGTCGTTTGAAATCGGCTTCAAACTTAGACAGTCTAGCGTCTTGAGATGCCATGAATTCGGAAACCAGTCCTTCTATATTTGATTGATTGTTAAAATTTTGAGGACGGTTGTTGAAGGAACGGTTCGGGATCGAACCGTTGGATTAGAACCGGCTAGGTGGGTTTGAGAAATTGTTTTGGAAATTTTGGGGTTGTCTCCACCTAAGGTTTGGGTGAATTTTCCATGACACATTATAGGTGTCACCAAGGTTGTTTTGCTCGGGCTTGAAAGTATACCACTTACCTCCCGCTTCATCGGTACGCGAGGATGCGTATTCAACAAAGGCTTGTTCGGGGTCTTCCATGCAATACTGAGTGTCGTGGGGACCACTACAGATTTCACATGGGGTAGTGACTTTATTTACTTGAGCAGGTTGTGTCAAAGCAAGAAGAGCTTCCATCAAGAGTTGGACTTGATTTTCGAGCTCGATTAGACGGCGGTCAGATGTACTCGGGACATCTTGACGCAAATGTTGATTGCCGTTGACCGCTTAGCGCAATCCCTTGGGTCATTCCCAACTTCATCGTTGTAAATAAGATGGGAGAGTCCCTCTAAAAAATTTGCCTAGGATTCTAACGGCTTTGAGGTCACGAAGCTTAACCACCCTAGCCATTGGTCCATGGTTCGTCTTGTGACAGGATTGACATGGTCATAAAAAATTTGGATTTGGAGCCAAAGGTCGATGCCATGATGAGGGCTTTTTAGAGTAAGACCTTGAAACGATTACATGCTTCGGATAGAGATGCTCCATGATGTTGTTGGAACATCAGGATATCGTTGTGGAGTTTTGCGGTCCTTCCTGGTAGAAAGAATTGAGCAAGGAATCGGGTAGCAAGATCCTCCCATGTGAAGATAGATCCTGCAGGAAGGCGTTCAAACTAATTGCTAGCTTGATTGCGTAAGGAAAATTGAAATAAACGCAGGCGCGTTATTCTCCCCTTCCCTATTCACAATCAAACCGTCAAGGACAAGTGGAGTCAAAAGTTTAAGGAAATCCTTGAGGAGTTGATTTGGAGATCCTCGGATCGAAGTCCGTGGAATTAGGCATTCCTTTTTTGCATCAACTAGATGGTATCAGATCGAAAGAGGACCCTTGACCGTTGTTTCCCTAAGGGGAGTCCAATGGTAATCTTGGTAGCCCACGTGGCTTGGTTTGGAGGAATACCTAGATACGGATAGGATTTACAGTCTCCCATAGGTGGATGACGAGAATGGGTTACGAAACAAATCTTTTTAGTCACAAAAAAATAGACAATAAGAATGCTAAAATGCGGAATTAAATTCTCTCACTTGAAAGGATCAAGCGAGTAGAACTAAGAAAAACTATGATCCAAACCTAACTATTCCCCGCAACAAGCGCCAAAAATTGATGTGCGATCGTCCTGGACTTCTACAAGAAGTTTTTTAACAAATCCCTAGGACAGAGCACGCTATCGTAAGTAAGTCGCAGTAATTGAGCAAGACTCGAGGGTTGTTTTAGACGTTCACGTCGGGGAAAAGGTTGGTGAAGGCTTTGATCACGAGCTTTCAAGTTCTAAGGGATGAGAGAAATTTAAATTTGTATATTTATATTTATGGAAAGCAGGTAAAATCATATATTTGAGAGATTGGTTGGTTTAGCTATTTAACTAAATTATAATGTCAACGCTACGTGTGATAAACAATAAGATAAAAGACTATGTTTTATAATCAATGTACTAACTCCCTAGATTGCTTCTCCTAGTGTTGTTGCCTTGTCACCCTTGTGATGACCTATTTAACTATTTCCTAAATCATGAACGAATTACACGAACCCGCCGTCTACTTAGTATGCGCTAGAGCAACGCACATGCAAGGTAGTATAAAGACTATTACACGGACCCTAGGAGTTCACTAAGTACATGTGAAATATATTAAAAGAGGATCAACCATATTAGGGGGCAAGGTAGTATGAAGACTGTTACCCGATGGTATCCTTTCTACACAATCACGTTGCCCTAGACATATCAACAACGATACAGACAAAAGCTGGTTTTCTAAGATCTAACGTGTACATCCATCACAAGAAGCAACACCACTAAGATCTACATTTTAGGTTTCATACAATCATAAATAAACATAATAGAAAGTTTAGCCAAGCATATTAAAGATAAAGCAAGAGCATAGATAGACCAAACAACATAGACATATTGAATGATTAAATAAACCTTACTTGATTAAAACATGAGTTGGAGGAAGTACAATAGGGTTATTAGGCCCTAAAATCGTCCCTAACAGCTGCTAAATGAACTAGGGTTCGTACCCTCTTTTGATTTTAAAGTTACACACTCAAAACCCTAAATTCGGGTTTGTATATATAGGAAAAATGCTGTAACGGCGTCGCGTTTTAATCGTGACGCCGTCATGAAAGAGAATATTCTAGATAATGGGTTGGGTCGTATGCTCTGACGCCATCGTGGAATCATGTGACGCCGTCTTGATCTTCGTGGTGACGGCGTCACATTGTATCTGTGACGCCGTCTTCAGCCACTGTAGATAAATTCTTGATCAATGTTGGTGTAGGTCCGTAGTCTTGTCTGTTTCTTCTCCAAATGAGCACAAGTCACGTGTAATTTTTCCAAATGCCTTCCGAATGATAAATACCTGAAAAGGAACGATTAAGTACCTATTTTGGGCATAAATGCACGATTTAGGGAGTTAAACGACCCTGAAAAAGTGTATAAAATGACACCTCATCATAGTTTGTAAAATAATATTTATAAAGTTCACGACGCATATAAATATCACATAAGTGTTATTAAATTATTTTCTAAAGTTTTTATAGCTCAAACGGACTCAAAAACGCCCAAAAACACCCAATTATAATCCTAACAGCAACATTTATTTATGTAAACATGTGCAGAAACTTTGTTAAATTTTCAGAAAAATGGTCCGACTTTAGAAGAGCGTATCTCCTTCATTATAAAAAGTTACGGGTCGTTTCAATTCAAGGATTTAACGCCAAATAATAATCTACAAATTTTCTCCTTTGTGTTTAACCCGAATCGGATCCGAAACGGGTCGAAAACATCTTTTTATAAACTGCACAGAAAGTTTGTATGTGCAGTTTTTCAGCATGTGTAAATTTTATCAAATTTTCGTATGAGCATAACTTATTCGTTATAACTCGGATTTTAACGATTCAAGTGGCCACGGAAAGATCATAAGTTCTACTTTCTATATATCATATTAAACATTCCAGAAAAACAACTTAACTTATTCGAAATTCTCTTGCAAAACAGCCTACTATATCAACATATATAATTTGTACCATTTCTTGTTGAAAGCAATATTTTACACAAACTATTATGGTGATAATTTTACATGGAAATAAAAATGTTCATAACAAAAATATGTATAATAAAAGTAGAATAAAAGTATAAGAAAATATATAAAACCTTAGTGAAATGGATTTACAATGCCTAAATCAAACCTCAAGTTTGTTTGATTATCTATAAACCCTTAAGATTCCTTAGAAATCACTTGATAAAATCAAAAGCGCAATTATTGTGTGGTGTTGTTTTTGGCCGATTATGGCTAGAGAGAAAAGGAGATTTTTGTGTGTTTTTGCTAAATGAAAATAAGATGGAGAAAGTTATTAAATAAGAAGTTTAGGGGAAGTTAAAGGGGGTACTGGAGAGTTAGGCGGTTGGAATAGAGAGTGGGGGAGGGAAAGTTTAAATTTTTAAATATTATATATAAGTGTATGTATTTGTTTAAGTATAGAAATGTGGTATGGTTTACATGCATGCATAAAAGCTCATAATGCAAACGTAAACGTTTTTTATAAAACATAAAAATAAAATATGAAAGGTTATAAATTATCTTCTTAGAATTATTTAAAGGTTCTACTTGAGGGCAAGTAGAAGTTAAGTGGGGGGTATATGATAAACATCAAATACTTAATACTTTTATATATCAATTCTTGTGTTTATTGCCTTGTTTAATATTATTTTTATAAGAATCTGTACTTAATTCGTTTATATTTCAGATTCATGTAATAAAGGCATTGGAACAGGAAACACGCAAGAGATGACCAAATATAGTACCAATACTATATTATTTAGTAGAGGTATTAAATTCGTAGGAAGGCTATTAAATCTCTACATGACGCAACTAAGAGCCAAATGACAAATAGTACCACTACTATATTATTTAGTAGGGGTACTAAATTTTTAAATATAAAAGCGATTGATGAATATCAAGTTTAGAAGAATTACAATGTAACTGGCCCGTAGGAGTTATGCCGTAATTAATCATTGTTGAAGAAGATATTTATGGTGACTAAGTTTACGTCATAACTGGGTCGATGTAATTACGCCGTAACCAATTTTTATACTAAATGATGGAATGTCGCGTTAGAAGAGTTACGGCGTAACTCGGTCGATGCAGTTATGCCTTAATTATGACTCATCCAGAGACTAAATTGGTACAAATCCTATCATGTTTCAAGGGATGGAGACTTAATATCAGCAACGAAGAGAGACCTAACTCGCAAAAGTGTCAAACTAGTTTTATATTATAAATACTAAATTTACATCACAATGGATCTTATCTAGGTTCGGTGATTTTCTGTGCAACGAACAAGAAAAGACAAAAAAGGTTTTCATACCTTTATTTACTGGTGATGATGGAGAGAGGCCATGGCATTCGACTAGAGGATCGCGAGCATTAGTCTATAACGAATTATAATTATACTTCAACTCTTTATGATTGGATCTAGCAATACAATTGGTGATGTTATGATTCTTTATGCTTTATTTATTGTTCGTTGGCATTTAATTTATTAATTATCTTTTTGATTGTTATTTTATGATCTTATTGTCCTTTTGCATCTTTAATAATTTATGCAGTATGCTTAGAGATCCTTGAACTTCCTGCTAGGTATTGATTTAAGGTTTAGTGTGTTCTAGGTATTAAGTAATCGTCTGAATCCAAGCATGCACGATTGACTACAGGATGATCACTCCTTGTAATTGTATGTCCTACGACCATTAGGCGACCCTTAGTATTAAATACCTGGTTAGGAGTGTGAGCTAATAGGTGACCACCTGTTAGAATAGAATATATCTCATAAGTTGGAAAACCTTAATGACTGTGAACTGAGAATATGTTAATTCTCTTTGCGAGTCAATTCCACTCGGTAAACATAGGTTAGGTTACAACTTCAAATTGGACCTAATGAATTTAGACCTCCTCTAAGGTTGTGATTTGGCATAAGATCATAGTAATTAAATACGTTCATCCTCTTAGTTGTCTGCCACTTCCCTTGTCTAGTAAAACAAATCCAATTCCTTTTATTTGTTCTCTTACAATTTAATTAAGCAATCTAACTTTTAAAACAGTGACAATTAAAACTCAGATTTAAGACCACCCATTGGCTCTTGGGACGACCCCGGATTTACCAAACCTACACTACATACAACCGGGTTCTTTGCCCGTTAGTGCGTGTAGACATCGGTAGACGAGTTTTATAAATTTAAAATTTGTAAAATTTAATTAAACAATTAATACGCATCATACAACAACAAATCATTAAACCACAGTTTCATCTCAAATCACACATGGAAATCTATACACCAATATATGCATATATGCTAGCATTAACGAACACGCTCCAACATGAGTTACATAGTCAGGCTGGAATAGCACTGGCAACTCATACGCCTAAGTACACACAGATAGTTCACACAGACAATACACACAGATACAATATAACCATACCTTTTGTCCAAAACATTAAAACAATTTAAAGCACAACACTAAACCATTTAAAAACCATATTTGAGTACTATTTCTCCCATGAAAACAATTAAAAAGGGGCTACGAAAACTCACCTTGACGATCACAACAAACTGCATAATTTTAAGCTAGAAATCTACACGTTAATAATACACGAGTTACACACGATTAGTTTGGACGGCCTTATCTATGTAACTAATAATTGATGGACTTCTAAAGTTTATATATACCCTCATGGTCCATCCTGACATGTTCCCACACTTTACTTATACTAAATCTATGCATTACTTTAATGTTCTAAATTCCAGATTATTGCAGAATATAAATGTCACTTCACAAATTTTTATAAAATATTAAATGACCTCTTTTGACTTCCAAATTCACACCACATAAACTTTAATGAGTTATGTAGTTACTGTAATTTTTCCATTAATTATAGATATGCATTGCTATTTTTAATAAATTCAACAACACAAACTGTTCAGAATATGACCTATTCATACACTAGAATGTTGGAATTTTTGAAAAATACTTAGACAACTCAAAAAGCTAGGAAATTTTTACTAGGGTTACTAGACACCTAAAACCCCTACTAGAAAAATTGAGATCAAAATATTAGAAGACTTAATAGGGTTCTTGATATCACCAAACCGACCTAAATCTGTCTAGAAAATTCAGATTCGACAACGAATCTTGTAAAAATCTTTTGATTGACTTCCACTTGTCCAATGATTTCGAATCTCACATATTCAGAAAGTAGACTCTTTGAAATTGATTTTAGACCTAACAATCATCATCAAACTCGTTTTTATCATCAAGTTATGCCTCGTTTAATCCGACCTAAATTTCTGATCAGATTCAATATCTGGTTTTATCATCATATAAACCTAACCAAACGCATGATTAACCAGTAACGCATCCATAATCATAATTTTATGTTTTTATATACTTAATTACAGAGATTTTATAAACCCTAATTTTCCATCAATTAAAGTTACATAATTCTAAATTTAATGAAAAGAATGAGTACAAGGATTATACCAAAACCTTATAAGGCCAATACTCACGATCTTGAACCTTAAAATTCTTGAAAAAATTTTGATGATGTTTTCTTGTTCTTGATGTTGGTCGACCGAAACCCAAACAGAAAAAAAGTGATCTAGGTGTATAGTTTTAGGTATAATATATCATAGATTTAGGATAAATAAAAAAAACTTTCTTTTCTCTTTTTTTTCTTGGCCGACTCTCATACAAACACATACATTTTTTTTATTTTTTTAAAATTTTATATTATGTATTTACTTAAAGTATGTATTTTTATTAAAGTGTATTTACATCTCTTATTAAGTTACTTTTAACTTTTAAAAATGAAAATACTTATTGAACACTAAATATAAATTATTTATTTTACTAATTATTTTTCCAAAATAAAATTATTATCAACTTAGTTAATCTATGAACGGACCTGATTTATTAATTAAACTCAAACCGAAATTATCAACGCACGCAACATTAATTATCGAAACGTTTAAAATAGCGCATCTACTAGAGAACATTCATTTCATAATCACCATTATAAGTGAAATGAAGTGACTAAATCACTCACTTCATTCATCTCACACATATATTATACTACACTTAACACATAATCACACAATTCAAGTCACATAGCAAATAACCAGGTCACTAGTAATGGTTAAGCTAACCTGCTTTACTGACGGTTGTCATAATGCAATTTTAGTCTCATTTTATATTAATCGCCTTTAAGTTTCAAAGTTCTCCTAACTTTGAAGTTGTAACAAAAATAAGCTACCTAACATCAAACAAATTCACATAGCATTTTTGACAACTATAATATAAAGCATTCAAGGATTCATAAGCATAGGAAGAAAACTTAGCTCGGTTTTCATGGATGATTTAAGTTTCACAGCCACATGATAAAGATCCACCATTGATGCTTTGTCTTTGCTCAAAGTTTACTTATGTACACCATCATACTCCTGACAAACATATAACTTAAAAACTTGGTCCCCAATGGTGGTTGGGTCCATTGGTGTTAGCATAAAATACTCCCATGTTATACATTCTTAGGTCTTGACGTAAGACACTAAGTGTCTCAAGACCAAACCTTGAAAACATAGATCAAGGGTTGTTTTGAAAATTTCTTTGGTTTTGAAATCTTGGTCCAAAGTTTTGAGGGTTTTGTGGTCTAAAAAATCTTTGGTTTGAGTAGGAGTTGTCTCTCCTTTGGGATGTGTTGTATTGATATGTGAAGACCTTTGGTTCTTGAAAAAGTTTCTTCTTAATAAAGATTGGTTGTTTTGAGAAAAATGTCTTTTATTGTATGAGGTTGAAGGTCTCATATTAGGTGATGGTAAGAGTGGTCTATGGTCGACTCAGAGTTTTAGTGTATCTAAGTCCATTGTGTGAAACCGGTTTGTAAAATTGTTTTTTTGGTTTCACTTCTTACAATGGGTAATTGAGTACCTCGTGTGTTTGCAAAACGAGTTTGAGGAACGATAGGTTTAAAATGAGCGTTTGACAAATCACCGTTTTGACTCTCTTTTACAAATATGATTGGTTTGCTTTGACTCTCAGAAGTGGTTTTCTTAGCTTTTAAAAATCCAAGACCTTCCTTATCTTGGGATAATTTTTGATGACATAACATGTCATCTAAAATACTACTACTCTTCTTAAATTTTGAAAAGCTCAACGCTTCTTCTTGAAGTTTAGAAACATTACTAAAGAGTCAGACTTTTGTGTAAGTAAATCACATTTTTAACATGGTTCAATCACCTCTTTAGACTTAGTAAGTTTCCTTACTTCAAGTTCAATTTCATTGATTTTGTTATATAGTTTAATTTGTTTATTTTAAGAGAACGTCTTTATTATAAAAGTCTTTGATTTGCATTAACTAAATCTTTGCAAAATTTTAAAAGTTCCTCATTATCCTTTTTCAATTCATGAAAATTAGAAATAGATGAGTTTGGATATACCTCTTATGATTCGATTTCCATAAGACATGTTGCGTCCTTCTTCGATTGATTGTCGTCTTTACTATTGCCCCGTGTGCTCTTTCAAGATGTCTTTGGATCGTTCTCGTAGTAGTATCATGTGGTTTCTCCTAAGTTGCGGTGTTTTAGACCGAGGACGAGAATTGTTAGTTCTCTTAGGAGGTGGAGTTTTTGACCTTATTTTAGGTTTTGTATATCCAACTACGGGTTTTAAAGATGGTTTATAGAAATGTTTAACTTCATCATCACTCGCAATGGGAACCTTAAAATTATTTATAATTATATTGTAGAACCGTAGAGGGAGTGAATATGGTTTTCTTGACTTCTTTAAAGTTTATAAAACTTCAAGTCTCAAAAGAACCGAGTGGTGTGATGATCTACTTAGCAAAGAAACAATAAGTAGATGGAGATAGAGAGAGAGAGAGAGACAACACGATATATATTGGTTTGGGAAGGGGGTTTAGTCCTTTTGTACGTCCAGTTGCAATTTCACTCCACCGATATACACAAAGATCGGCGCTCATAAAGAAAAGTTACTACCTATAGTATTTTGCCCTTTGAATCCATCCCTAAGAACCCGTGATTCGACTTATCCTATAACCACAAAGAACTTTCCCTTGGAAGCTTACCAAAAGCCCAACTAGATCCCCAATGATCTAGGCTTGATCCCTCATATACAAGACTTCCTTTACAACTCGATTGAATGAAAAAAGATAGATGAACCAAGTCCCAGCCTAACCTAGAGACTCGATTCTAATAGAAAGGGTAAGAGAAAAAAGACCCTCGACTTATAACATACAAGTGTGGATTAGGTACTTATGTGTCTCTTTTACCAAGATGTTTTCTTCAACAGATTTATAGAGGAGAAGATTAAGAACAAAAGAGGTGTTAGACTTAGAGGATTAGAGAAGAGAAAAGAAAGGAAAGAATGTTTACAAGAGGTGAGGAATACAAAGTCAAAGAGGGGGTTATTTATAGGCCAATAACCCAAAGTGGTTAAAATGAGTTTGCATGTGGCATGTTGGCCATGTGTTAGCGCGTGGCCAGCGCGCCAAGGACCCGAATTCATTTTTTTTGGTCCTTGGCTTTTTAACTACCCGTTCTTGTTAAACCCCCAATTGTACTTCACGCTATAACCTTTCAATCATTATTATACTCAAACTCAACCAACTCAAATATTCATTTGATAAAAGCGTTTGTGAAGTATTTAAAATCCTTTAGCTTATCTGATATTGTAAAGAAAGAAAAGAACTATCAAAAATGGGTAGTTTGGGTATTCCTCAAAAATGTAACTAGCTTAGTTAGAATCTAACTAATGGTTTGAAAGGCTTGTTAAGGTACAAGGGAATATTCTTAGAATATTCTTAACTTGGACAGAAAGGGTGGATGTTATGGGGGAATATTTGAAATTTGAATTTAAAATGTTTTGAGCATATATGTGAAATGGGGAATAGGATAAGGATGGGTTGTGAATGATTTGTCATGAGTTGGCATGATGTGATGGTGATGGGATGGAAAGGAGCCTCTTGATCTTGTTTGAAATGGAGGGTGAAGATGAGATAACGAGTAAGTTGGATAAGTGAAGTGGCAAGATCAAGGGTGGATAGAGAGTGTGTTTATTTAGAGAGTGAAGTGTGTTTGTTTAAATAGAGGGAAGTGTATTTGTTTATAAAAAGGAAAGTGTGTTTGTTTTTAGAGAATGAAATGTGTTTGTTTTGAGATTTGAATTTCAATCTAACGGGGGAGAAGAAAGTGAGGGAAGTTGGATTGATGAAGTGTTATAATCAAGGGATTGGATGATAAAGTATGTGTGTATATGAAATTCAAATGGTTTGTGAGAAAGAAGATGAATAGTAGATATATGGTGGATAATGGTTTGATGGGATGTGGAGGAGCCTATGTTGGGAATGAAAGGAATAAGAAGTACAACAAGTACAAGGAGGGTACATTGTGTAAGGAAATGTGAGTTGTTCCATGTGGGTATTATTTGGGAAAGGTTTATGTGAAGAGGAGTTTAGGCTTGAAGAAGGTTTTAAAGATGAGATTTATGAAGGTGATGATGTATAGGATGAAACTAAAGGATTGATTTGGGTTTATAATCACATTGCCAATACGAGAGTAAAGAGTGGGCAAATGTGATTATAGGAAGGTTTAAGAAAAGGAATGTTTAGAGTGTATAGAGGATATAATCATTTGTTGGGTAAGAAGGGTAAACAAATGATTAGGAAAGGTATGTTGTCGAATTATGTAGAAGCAGTGTTAAATCATTTGCTGGAAAAGAGATTAACAAATGATTATTAGGAATGTGTTGTAGGAAGTATGGTATGGCAGTGTTGTAGAGAGAGGTGTGGGAGTTTGTAAGTCATCTTGCACATGTGAGGATTACATGTGTGAATTTGTAAAATGTTTATTGGTAAGGAGGTGAGAAAACTCAAAACGTGATTAACCTCCCACAAACTCAATTAGTCATTTAGATTTCAATCCATGATAATCAACAATGGATTTCATCACTAATCATCTTGATGCAAACAAGCTAAGTGCTTTGCATCTCAAGTAAAGCATATCCCATAATGGGAAAATATGCGTTTACGCAGAGTGACCTTTGACTTAGTTTGACCAATAAGGGAGTAAAAACCATTACGTGATTAGGAACAACGTAAATCCGAATTAAGGTCAAATGAATACTTTCGTTTGATGGTATGTTGAAAATATGATCATACTAGGTTTATAAAGAAGTTTCAGCCTTGGCTAAAGGCATTTGATAAAAGATTTGAGTTGACGTTTTGTTGAAAAAGAGGAGGATTTGTTTTTGCCCCTCTCTAATGTCACACCCCCAAAATCTGGTAGTAGCGGAACGGTAACATTAGAGTGCGACTTCAAGGCACATAGTACAAGTAATAGGAAACGACCTCAAAAAAGACGTTTTTAAAATAAAGTTCACATTCGATGCTCATAAAATATCAGAGTTTACATGGTCCCAGAAGTTTTCAAAATGACATAAACATTCAAAGCATTCATAAGTTTAAAACATAACACGAGTTTAGATAAAGTTAACATTTGACAAGTTTGCATCTAATGAAAATGACAACAGAATCCTTCCAATTGATATCCAACGCGGCTCCCATCCAAGCTTTATACCTTAGGACCTAAGATTAAAACATGCTAAAAAGTCAACAAAATTGTTGAGTGAATTCCTAGGTTTAGTAATAAAGGCATGGACCACAAGATTTAAGTAATAAGGCGACAATGAAACATATTCATATGTCAAACAACTATTATTGCACTAAGCTCATGATACCAAGCTTAACAGGTATTGCAATCAATGCAATAGTGATGCCCCATAAAGGTAGGTTGTTCTGCCAAACAACCTAGAAAGTACTATGAATGTTAAATGCGTCTGTTTGACATGGCACAAGATTTAAATTACCCGGACGGGGATTGTCAGTCCCAATGAATCTATCCATAACACTCACACTTACTACAGTAGCAATTAATGGTTGATGACATCAAATAACATCACTTTTATATCATCATTTATCCCATGTAAATGACCTATTTTGTCTAATTATTGCAAGAATTATTACTTAATCGTTTATATTTAAGAATTGTAGTAATTATGGAGTACTTGGTGAAGATTAGCTAAAAGGCACGCATTCTGGAGCTTAAACAAAGACATTTGAATATTACTGTTCTGACATCCTATACGCCATATCCATCAAGGAAGATACGACGTATCTGTGCCTGCACTTCACAAGAAACCACGAAGATACAAAGTCCAATACGCCGTATCCAGGAGAACTCCATACGCCGTATTCAATATAAAGTAATAAAATATTATGGAAGATATAGAACGTGGTCCCTACTCCAAGAAACCCTTGATACACCGTATCCAACTCTTTCGATACGCCGTATCGACCCAATTCCATACAGTATAAATAGAAAACCTAAAAACAGGTTTTCAGGGTGCTTGATCATATTTTTGATACCTTAACCACAAAATGTTAATTTTCAAAAGACAAGAAGAGCAGAAGAGGTCAAGCAAAGCTACTAATTCCATAGGAAACACCTTGTAATCTCCTATACTCTTGTAATCATTTATTTTTTGGTATCATTCGTTTAACTTGGTTAGTTTACCTTGGTTGAATTATTACTTTTGTATTGCTTACAATGATTAAGGGCTAATACCCTTGGGTATTAGCCACGGTTATGAAGATTTAAATGTTTGGTTTGTTTATATCGAATGCTTAATTTATTGTTGATTGCTTGTTTATGTTTATCAATTTATACTTGTTTACGTGCTTTTGTATGCGACCTATCATTCATCTGGATCTAGTGATACCAACCAAGTTAGCTAGATGCCGGGATGGCTCTTCATATAGTGATTTATATACCTAGATCAATAGGACCACAATTAATGCCCTATCTTTACCTTTGGGATATGTGAACAAGTTGGACTAGCAAGTGACCTAGGATCAACAAATAACGTACTGATTCCTTTGGTAAATACTTGGACAATGGACTACTAGAATATAAATTGCCATTAAGCAGTTAGTGGGTAAAGTCTTTATGAGCTAAGGTTTAATAAGATCACCATTAATAATCACCTAAGATAGATTATAATCAGCAAATAGAATGCTTTATGTGGATGCGTTTAATTATGACAGAATTCTACGTGTCTAGGTTTTAGGAAGAAGTCTCGCCTAAATCTTGGAATGATATTCCGCCTCGAGATAAGCACTCATTGCACTAAATAAACAAACCAATATTTTAATTGAAATAATCATGGTTAATACAGTTTTCTATTATTTGGCTAGCCTGCTCTTCTATCTTTTGTCTATCTGCTTGCGTATGTTATTATGTCTTAAATTGATCTAAGTTACCACAAAACCTGTGCCAATCTCTAAGACTGAAACCCTCCCCCCCCCCCTTATCTGTTAGAATTAGGACTAACATAGGTTTAACATAGAATAGAATTAACATAGTTTAAATTAACTAAGTTTAGTTAACCAAAATATTGATAAAATAAAATATTAGTTCTCGCTCTTAGTGATCGACACCCTACTTACCACGAAACTTCATCTGATCGGGTACACTGCCCGTTAAAGTATTGTTTTAGGTAAAGTCGGCAAAATATAAATTTAAAACTTGAAAACATAAATAACACCTACACGACAACACAATCAAGTTTTTGGCGCCGTTGTCGGGGAGTAAAATTTTAGTCTTGAATTTTATTTAATATTTTAGTTTTTAGCATTAGATTAACTTAACTCCAAGGATTAGTGTAGTTTAGAGTAATTAGTGTAAATTAGATTAGTTTAGTTTTTTGTGTGTTTCCTTCCTTGTTTGTTTTTTCGTATTTGATTTTTTTTTCGTGTTACGATTTCAGTCAGGGTTTATGATGGATGATCCAAACATCACTATGGAGAAATACATCAAACTTCAAGCTGAAAAGGCTAAAAGATATGGACGGATGTTTAACTGGGAAACTGCTACATACGGTTAGTCTTATTGTCATGATCTTGATTTTTTCACATATTTTAAAGCAGATTACCCAGCTATCGTCTAAAATGATGCATTGACATCAAATGAGAACGTTCCTTCCAAACCACCTGTAAGTATTTACAACTCGATTAAAGTTGACATTGATTTTAGTATATCATTTTTTGATTCCAAAGACGAAGATTATACTTTTATATGCGAAACCAGTAAATGTCCATGTTGAAATCAATACTGAATTGGGTTCGGAAAATGTTGATATCAAACCGATGGATAGTGTTGTTTGCATAAGCAATGACATCACTCCCATTGAATTTGATAAAAAAATAGAGACAAATCACGACGATAAAAGCAAACCATCAAAAATAAGTAAATTCATTCTGATCGTCGAAGTGATAAGTCGGATATGTTTTCACGAGGGGAAGCCATTAATTTTCATAATTAAAAATCTTTATGTGTCGTTTGGCGTTCCCTTCGACCCCAGACAGTTTTATAAGGATGGTGTTTACACGATGAAATTGTGGAGGCCAAGGAACATTTTTCTTTACTTTGTTAAAATTTAGGAAAAATTGGTCTCCAAGAATGAATACGGCGTATTGGCTGAACACTTATACGCCATATCCACTATTTTTAACCAAAGTTGACTTAGTCAACAAATTTGCCCAATACGGCGTATTAGACAAATCCCAATACCACATATCGAGTTTGGGTATAAAAACCCAACTGATACACCGGATCAGTTTTTCATACATACTTTTACACCAAATATTAACCGCGCTCAAAAGATCTATGAGACCAATTCCTTGATTTAAATTTCTCTCTATCTTAATCACACGGTATCACATCTCTTAATCTTTCCGTTTTTTCCTTTTTCGCTTTAATTTTCGTATTGAAATCAATTAGGGTTTAGGTTTAGATTTAGATGTTTTTGTGTTTTTCCGTAAAGTTTACTACAAGACCGATACGGCATATCCTCTGACAATGGATACGGCGTATCGAGCATTTTTACCCCCAGTTTGAAATCTATATGACGTATCCATTAATCTGAATACGACGTATTAAATATTTTGAAAACTTGAACCTTATACGGCATATCTACACCCCAATACGCAGTATTAGAATGCCTGTATTATACCAATACTCTATACGGCGTATGCATTTCCCCTATACGCCGTATCGTGTCTTTTCCAAAACTACGAAACCTTATGCCTCTGGTACTGATTTCCATTTAAATTTTGCAGGAATGGCATAGCTACCAGTTAGGGCTCAGAGACACCCATGGCTCAGATACGAGGTCGATGGATATACAGAGGAGGTAGTTCAGGAGTTCAAGCATAGGCTGGCAAGGATATTCAGTAGACGGGTACATTGGGTACAGGTTTTAGTATTCGAGGGGATGACTGAGGAGATGGGTATGGATATAGTTGCTAGGTTGAGTATGAGGCACAGAGATGTTGAGGGACTAGTGGTCTTTACTAGCCACGCCTGGAGAAGTCTGTTTGACATTAGAGGGCCCTTGGTTAGGGAGCTGATGTTGGAGTTCTTCAACACGTGTAGGTTTGATGACTTGGTTTTGGATTTGGATACCGATGGTGTTTTGAGTTTTCAGTTAGGTGGGGCTAGGAGTACCATGAGTTAGAGGCAGTTCATTTTAGCTATGAGTCTGCATACGGTTGAGGAGATTGATACAGATGGGTTCAGGAGGTACTGGGCTGAGAGTTCTAGGACTATCGCCTCTAAAGGCGATCTGAGAGGTTACTAGAAGGAGATCTCGTCCTCTAGGGATTTCCTGACTGTTGTCCCCTCTTATTTGCTGATTAGGGATCCCTTGACGAGATTATATCACCGTTTGATCGCTCACACTATAGCTGGGAGAGGGCAGGCACCTGAGAAGGTGACCAGTACTGACTTGTACTTTCTTAGGAGCATGGATCAGGAGGCCATGAACCTCCCATACTTGCTTGCCCATTACTTATTTAGGCATGCTAAGGGGAGGAAGCGGGGAGCTCAAATGTCTAGTGGATACTTCATCGTACGACTTACTGATCACTTCGGGTTGCTTATGGAGGAGAGTTTACGGGGGACGACTGTGGTAGTGAGGGAGTTGGGTGAGATCGACCTTGATGAGCTTGCGAGGCTGCATATTTGTGAATCGTTGGGAGATGTTTAGACTTGGGTAGCTTAGGGACCAGAGAGGCAGCAGGTTGCTACGGATGATGCCCTAAGGGTGGTGACTGCTGAGGCTCCTCATGCAGAGGAGGAGGGTGGCCATGCTGTTCCAGCACCCGTACAGGCACCTCAGCCACCATCAGCTGCTAGTACTATGCCACAAAGGTTATACAGGCTTGAGGATGAGGTCCATGTGATTCAGGTTGACTTAGGGAAGCATCGCGAGGTGGTAGATGCTATGGCCAAAGACCTTTCCAGGTTCACCATGTGGACGACTAGAGGTACATCACAACTATAAGATTTAGCCGAAGCTGCCTACACATGGTATTCTGAGACCCATGTACCGTATCAGAGGCGCAGGGTTAGACAGAGGACTAGAGAGGCCAGCACTTCGACAGCCCCATTTGACGAGGACCAACCAGACCCCTGATCTCTTTCCCTTACTCTTTTGATTATTATCTCACTTTTTGAATTCTATCTCTGTACATTTATTTTATTCATGTCATGATGTATCTAAACTTAAAACATGTTATCTTTTGATGTATGTTATGATATGATGATTTTTGGTTTGTTTGTGTATGATAGAATCAAGCCTGGCAGTCAGTTCAATAACATAGCTCATAGATTGATAACGGACTCAAACACCAAACCTGTTACGAGAACGAAAGCATGAGAGGAAGAGTGTTAAATAGTGCGAAAAGCTAAAGAAAAAGTCTAACTTAAAGACTTAGATGAAAGAAAAGTGCTTCCCGAGAGACAACCCGGACAATTTCTATTTATTTTTATCGAGTCTATTTTACCAGACATCAATACGGCGTATCCGCTCCATACCATACGGCGTATTGAATGTCTAGACGTTATAAGTCCTTTATTTTTCTGCATTTAAAACTTTATTGTCACTTTTTTCAATACGATGTATTCATTATATGATACGGCGTATTTGGAAGACTGACCCGTATAGATAATTTTTACAGATCTTTCTATACGGCGTATCTAGGGTTTTGGGATACGACATATAACAAGCCTGTACAGTTTTGTTTCTATTTTATTAACCGTAGGATACCCGAGATAGGATTTTGCATGTTTTTTGATATTTTGCACAGGACCTCGCTGGAAAGAAATTTACAAAAGTTGGTGAAGTATCAATCATCTGGAATCCTATGTGTGTTGTAGTCATTCAGACGCATTTACAACACACATTCTTGCTCATTAACTCAACATTGAGAATCTACCAAGCAAATAGCAGGGGAGTTTCTCGTTCTAATTCTTTTAATTTCCCGTTTTCAATGTTTTATCTATACAACGAGGACGTTGTATAACTTAAGTAGGGGGATGGAAATTAGAACGTTACTTGTCTTATTTTTCACATTAAAATGCTTAAATTATGCTCAAATTTAAAAAAAATCAAGCATACTTTTGTGAAATTACTAGTTACATAACCTGCACACATAACCCTTATTAGATATTGTGAGGATTCAACCTTATCCATTTCTAAATGTTTACTCAAATCCCATAAAAATATGAGTGTGCCGGTGATGTTGTAGACTTTAGAACTTGGCTTGGTATATCTATTCGAGACCACAATAATGAGTACTATAGATTTAGATGGAGTAACTTGTTTAAATTAGTAAATTTCTAGGATTACACCCAAAAAGCCTATATATGTTGTAGTATTAACTAACTACACTGGTTAGTTAACCCCAGTATAAACCCTTTGTTTACTCTTATTTTAAGAGTAAGATACCCCTAGGAAAACTAGTAGAGTCAATCCTTTAGGATAAACACCAACTATTTGTTTCATTACACCTTTACACCTTAGCCTACCCTATTAGATTAAGTCCATTTATCAGTTGCTAGTTGCTTAAAGTGTAAAGTATGCATTTCCTGTATCTTGTGTCATTTTCTATCTCTGGTACGGTTGGGAAAAAATTTGCACATTGCAAATAGGAATGTAAAAAGTAGTCAAAACTCATGTATTTTTACTACCATTACAATTATTGGTATGTCCAAAGAATGAATAATTATCGAAGAAATTATTCAGAGTTATTATGATCGTGAAGATGGAGAAATTACACCGAGATTCGTATTGTATTGTTAAAAACAAAAAAACTAGAAAATTGCAACAAAAAAGAGGAGGAAGTTTTTTAGTCGGTTCGTTAAAACCTAAACCGATGATATTATTTGAAGGATCAATTATTCGTTGATAGATGATTATAAATCAACGATGTAAAGTTTTGTATAAAGTGGTAAATATCGCCACTTGTCTTTGTAAAAGTATGTATAGTATGGGATGATTGGGAGTTGACCGTAACAAAAACGTCAACTTAGGATGTTGTTTTTGATCTATGATCAAGACGTTTGTGTATATAGTTGTGTCTTTATCAAGGTAACGATCGAGAAAGTATCTAGCAACTTGTACCTTGTCTGTGTGGACTTAATCTATTTGTTTCGTAAATTTTTATTTAACAACAATTATTTCCCTTTCCTAATCACTAACCCTTAGGTTTTATTTGAATGAGGATGCGAGCAATCACATGTGTCTATTCCGTCCTTTATGGCCATGTATGTGTGGTTTTGTCCGCCTTGTTGGTTTATTACTTTTTTGTGAAGATTAAAAGATCCATACCCTATATCACTACTAGTCCTACTCTTTAGCTTTGATATGTGTTTATTCACATATCAGTTTTCTTTACTAAAATAAGCTTAAATAACAAAAAATACATAGAAAATGCATTGTATATGTGTATTTTATGATTTGTGCTTGCAGGTAGCGGATATTCAAATAAGGACAAAAACAAAGCCAAAACGGACAAAACCGAGCACGGGATTAGAAGAGCGTGAGGAAAACAAAGACGAAGTCATATTCATTTTTAATGGGCCAACCCGTAACCCATTTAATGGGTCGGGTCAGCCCATTATCAATTGAATGATAAAACTATAAGCCCTTTTAATAAGCCTCCTAGCCTTTTTAAGCCCTTATATTAATCACAAGTCCAATCCATTTACCAGACCCAAAGTAAAGAAAAAAAGCCTAAACCCACTAAAACCGGGTCAAAGTCATAATAAAGAAAGGGTCAAATTTACTGTGCACCCATCTCTTTCGCCTCTCCATTTTACCCCATCATTTACACAAGGTAAATCACCCCTCTCCATCACACATCCTTGCTTCTAGAAGATCTCCCTGGCATATCTGACACTAATTAAGCCACACTGGCATTCCTAAAGATTTCTTTTGGCTAGACAGACGTGGAGAGTGATCAAGGGATAAGGATGATTGATTAAGAGGCGGTTATGAATCAAAGGCCAAGATTAAAGCTCAAGGACGCTCCTCCTTACCTAGAAGCTTCCTTTCATTGCTATAAATAGAGGCTTAGATCACACAGATAGGATATCTAGTTTTTAATATAGCTTATTGAGTAGCTTTTTAATGTAATGTTTAGCTTATTGGAGTTTTCTTTATGTAATCTCATTTTCAGCTTGTAATCTTTTCAAAGTTAATAAAAATTCAGTTTGTCTGTTAATCTTGTGTTAAATTCGTATTCTACTTTTATGCAAATGTGTTAACAATGAATTTAGATACTAGTTAATAAACTCAATAAGCTCTCTATCAATAATAAGCTAGTTTTCATTCAGTTTAGCTTCCTAAAAGCTAAACTGAATAAGTCATTCACTTAAATCACTCAAAACAATTGAATAAGCCACTTGGAAGATAAGCCAAAAATGGAAGGGCTTATAGGGCTTATTCAGAGCTTATTTCTTAAGTAGCTTGTAGATTTAAGCTCTTTAGGGCAATTTTAGATCCCTGTTTAGTTGGGATCAAGGTAAACTCTCTTTTACTATCTTATAGCTTATTTCTTTATCAACTTATTAATCTACTTAATTGTGCTTATTCTTTGCTTAATAGTGCTTAATCTATCTTATTGTTGCTTATAATGCTTAGTTCATAGTTTAGATAGGTTTAAATTTAGTTCTATACCAAACTGCTTATTTTTAGTTAAAACTGCTTATAGATTTAGCTTATTACTAGGTGCTTATTTTTCCTAATACTTTGCTTAAATGTCCTTAATATGGTAAGTGCTTAATCTGTTTTCATAATTCAAAGCTTAAAAAGATTTGTTTAAGCTTTTAATAAGATTTTTAAACCTTAAAAGAGTGTTTGGGTTAAGGGCTTAAGAATGGTAAAATAAGGGTGAAAGCTGGTTTTTGGATTTCAAGTCAATTTCATAAGCTTTTATTAAGTCTAAAATCTAGTTTTAATAAGCTCAGATTAGGTTTTGTTAAGTTGTTAGGGAGTTTGTTCAAAATCCTAAGTATGCTAGCTTAAATAATGTGCTAATCTGCTTATTGGTAGTTTTTATAAAATGAGTGCTTAAAGTGTTGTTTTTGTGGTTAATTTGAGCTTCTTTTGCATCTAGTATAATCTGTATTAAAGTCTTAAGGTCTTGGAAAAACCATTTGAGAAATATGGCTAAAAATAGTCAAGTAGTTGGTTTGTTATTGTAGCTTATCTTTGAATAATTTTCATTACAATTAGCTTATTATAGTCTCATCTTAATCTGTTTTGATTTTTTAAGTTGTTAAGTTAGCTTTTGAATCTTACTTTTTAGCTTAGAGTTGTTAAAATATCTTTGAAAAAGCCAAAAATATCAAGTAGTGTACCTGCCATTTTCACTTATCTTTTCTAGCTTACTTCTTTAGTTTATTTTGCTTAATTTTAGCTTATTTTAGTATTTTGAGTCTA
>BQNB010000695.1:69338-161131 GCA_026074375.1 Tanacetum coccineum | reverse complement strand
TATCCCCAATGACTAGTGAAATTGAAATCACGTTTAGGTTCGGATCCTGATTTGAATGGAATAAAGATATTTTGGATAAGCTATTACTACTAATTAAGAAGCAACAAGTAAAATGACAATTAAGCAAATGGACTAAAATTTAACCCTAAAAATGTAAACTAAAATTCACTAAATAAAGAAAAAATGCCGAAAATTATTAAAAATAAAAGCCCTAATTTTTATCTTTTTATAAAAGTTTAATTAAACTAATTAAAACTTTAAACCTAATTTACTAATTAAAACTAATAAACTTAATCAAATTCTTAACTAAGGACTAATGGTGCAAAAGGAAAAGGACTGACTGAACTAAAGTACTAACGGGCAAGGATTAACTATGAAACAACTAAAATAGGAAAAATGCAAGAATGGTCCCTGAGGGTCTACCCCGATAACAAGCTAAGGACCGAATTAAGGGGAGATTTGAAAAGTGCTTATTATAAAAAACTTAAAAGAGCAAAGTTGTAGAACAGCTTAAAGAGAGAAACTTTAATGAAAAGACTTACTTATTAATCAGCTGACCTCAGAAAGTAGGGCTTAACCCTTGGTTTTAGAAAATAAGCTATA
Source organism: Tanacetum coccineum (assembly GCA_026074375.1). Taxonomy (NCBI): domain Eukaryota; kingdom Viridiplantae; phylum Streptophyta; class Magnoliopsida; order Asterales; family Asteraceae; genus Tanacetum; species Tanacetum coccineum. The sequence goes on along the minus strand of BQNB010000695.1, from coordinate 160,528 downwards.
AAAAACTCAAAACTAGCTCGAAATGAACAAGGAAAGAAGTTCTGAAGAGCTTATGATATGCTTAATCTATAAATGAAAAGAAATTAAAGCTTAAGCTACTTTTATGCTACTAAAATTTATCAAGAAATAAGCAAACTCAGGAAATTAGCAAAGTAACACAAAATCCAATTAAGCTAAAAAATTTAATAAGCTAAACTAGATTCTAAAACTTTAAGGACTTATCAACCTACTTATTATTCATCTAAATAAGCTATAAAATTTAGACTTAAAAGCTGAATTAACAAGTTTAAATCCTAAAGATTCTAAGTACTGTTTTTGGAGTTTTCAGGCTTTTTATGACTTTTGACAGCTAAATTAAACTAGGAAAATAAGCTAGAATTTGCAAATTAAGACTTAAAATGTATTAAGCTATATTAAAACTTAAATCCTACTAAATTTAATAAGCTAAATCCTAAAATTACTTATCTAATTAAAGCTATGAACACAGCAGAACTAACTGAGGTTAGTACTGCTAGTGTAAAAGTTCAACAGTACTTTCAAGTGAAAGTACTGCTAGTGTAATTTGACTTTTAAAAAACAGAATAAGCAATGAAATAAGCTAAATTATGAAAACTAAAACTTAATTCTTAATAAGCTAAAACTAAACTTAATCCTACTGAATTTGAAAAGCTTAAATCTAAGCTAACAGTACTAACTTAGGTTAGTACTGGTAGTGTAAATGCTCAGCAGTACTAACTGAGGTTAGTACTGCTAGTGCAAAATCAAGAGTGCACTAAACCAAACAATCCTTAATCATTATGACAGATTTGAGAAAAGTTTTTGAAGAGACAATCTATGAACAAGTGCTAAATACAGATAAAACAAGCCTTAAAACAAACTTAGCAAATCATGATTAAACAACTACATAAACCTTAATCTATGATCTAAACTATTAAACTAATATTTTGGATTTTTATGAGTTGTTTATGAAGTAAATAATACTAATGATCTATAACTATTTAAGCAAAAATAGATGAGGACAAACAACTAATAAGCACTAAAAGAGATATTTAAACACTAATAAGCAAAGAAAATAAGTAAATAAGCAATATTAAGCATATAAACTATAACTAAGCAATTAAAACTGACATTAGAGAAGAATGAAAAGAGAAACTTACTTGATCCTTTAGCTAAACAAAAGGGGGAACCAATTAAGGCAGCTTACAACTCCGCCCAAAGGGCAGGGGGTCTCTAGCTTTTAAATAAGACCTAGAGTATAAGTCCTTGGATCTCTTCCCAGTTAGAGATGCCCCTTCCAAAAAACTCAAAATTTTAAAGAAAGAAGTCCATAATAGATTAAGCTTATTTGAAGGTTTAATTTAAGAATTAATAACAGAATTCAAACAGCTCAATTTTATCTTATAACGAAAAGTCTAAAAATAACTTATTAGCTTATTGAGACAATATGGCTTATTAAGAGAGCTTATGACTTAAAATGAGAGCTTAGAAAACGAGATTTAAAACACTAAAGACTGAATTTCATTAATTAAAGAAGTTGATTACATTACTTGAAAAAGGAAAATTACATTTAAGGAAATTATGAATTTAAGCTAAAAATTACTAAAAACTAAAAATCGACTAAAGAAAGAGGAAAAACTAGATGTTGTGTGTGTGAGAAGTGAGGCCTTTTTATAGTGCCAAGCTGAAGCTTCTAGGTCCTCTTGCCTTGCTCTCCAAACTTTTAATCTCAACCAATCATTTGATCATCAATTGTAGCCGTTGGATTGATTTGTGGACAACTGAGGATTGCCATGCTGGCATTCTTTGATGTGACGTTTGTGCTACTTATGTGAGTGAGTTAGCACAAAAACCCACTTAAATTTGTGCTTCTTTCATAGCCACGTATGCTCAAAGCTTGAGTAGACCAATGATTGCTCTTGATTTGACTGAATTATCCCTGCCATCTTGTAAGAGAGACCTTGAATTGTCTTTCGTACCCTTTAATTTTCATTTGCCCTTTGTTTTACCATGGTGGTGAAATGGAGAAGACGGGTGAATATTAAATGTGTTTCCCGCTCCTTCTTCGACAGTTAAAACTGTTGAACTTTGGGAAGTTTACACAAATGGCCCTTGTGTTCTTTTTATCTCTTTCAAGTTATAAATAACTTTTGGAAATAGCAAGTTTGGTCCTTGAAGTTTGTTATGAGAGGAAAGTGACTAAGTTTTGGGCTGAGGCTTGGCTTTTCGGGCTTCGGCTTTGTACTCTTCTGATTCTCGTGTCCGTGCTTGCTTATTTTTGATTGCTTTCTTGTGATTTTTGACTTATCCGTACCTGCACACACAAAACACAAATACAAGCATAATTTTGCCATTTTTGGTCTGTTTTGGGTTTATTTGGGTTATTTTAGGTATAAATGGATATGTGTATTTTACACTTATCAAAATGCCTCAAAATTCCATCCAAGTTTGCGAAATCTTTGATGTGTGGGGCATCTATTTCATAGGGCCGTTCCCGTCTTCACGAGGGAACAAATATATACTCGTGGCTGTCGACTATTTGTCAAAAAGGGTTGAAGGGAAAGCGCTCCCCACCAACGACACCCGAGTTGTTTGCAAATTTCTTAAATCTCTCTTCGCCCGATTTGGTGCCCCTCGTGCTATCATAAGTGATTGCGGAACCCATTTTTGCAATGACCAGTTTGCAAAGGTCATGCTTAAATACGAAGTTACTCACCGTCTCTCCACCGCGTATCACCCACAAACAAGTGGGCAAGTTGAGGTATCTAATCGTGGCTTGAAACGAATTCTTGAAAGGACCATAGGCGAGAACTGTGCTTCTTGGTCGGATAAATTAGATGATGCATTTTGGGCCTTCCGTACTGCTTACAAAACACCCATCGGGTGCACCCCATACAAGCTCGTTTACGGAAAGGCATGTCATCTACCGATCGAGCTCGAGCACAAAGCCTACTGGGCCTTAAAGCATGCAAACTTTGACCTTGAGACCGCGGGTGATCACCGTAAAGTTCAACTCAATGAATTAAATGAACTTCGTGATCATGCCTATGAAAACTCTTTGATCTATAAAGAGAAAACAAAGAGGATCCATGAGTCAAAGATCAAAAACCGCGTTTTCAACGTCGGTGATCAAGTCCTACTCTTTAACTCTAGATTGAAGATTTTCTCGTGCAAGTTAAAATCCCGTTGGTCCGGACCGTTCACCATTACCCATGTGTACCCTTATGGCACCGTCGAGTTATCCTAAAACTCTGGGCCAAACTTCAAGGTAAACGGTCATCGAATTAAGCACTACTTTGAAGGAGACATACCATAAATGGTTATCCCGGATCTCCAAACCTTCCCCAAGGACAAATGAATTTGGGGATTGGGTCAACCTTAGTGACCCTAAACAAGCGCTTCGTGGGAGGCACCCCATGCTTATCCATTTTTCTTCTTTCTTATTTCTATTGTGATGTGAGGAGGCTTGTACTCTTCCAATTCTTGTTGTTTGTACTTGTGATTTTTTGTAGGATTGACCCAAAAATTTTTGAAGACTCCCGTGTTCGGTGTTTTGTCCCGGTCTACTCGAGCTTCCTAGCCTTTGCTTGCCATTAGTTTGGGAAAATCTGATATCCTAGATTATTATCGACTAACATTTATCTTTTAGCATACTTGATAAACGGCTTGAGATTTTTATGATACTTTCTCCATGCTTGGATTATGCATTCGACTTTTTGAGTTCTAGTATAGTGTTTTTAAGTCTTAGGCTAGGAAACATTGAGTACAATGTTTAATTTTAGTATGGGATAGTATATCTTCGATATGATCTTACCTACATTTGCCCGTTGTTCTCACGTACCCCGTTTTCCCGCAAAAAAAATAAATTTTTAAGTCTTAATATCTAGTTTATTGTTCACATATATTAAAGTTAAAACACTAAAAATGATAACGGGATTCAAATCCCGTTCTTTAAAAAACTAAATCCTAAAATTTTAACCCTACAAAAGCAAATTTAATTTTTAACAATCCTAAATGATAAAACAAAATTTTATAAAAAAGAATTATATTTTTTTGACTTTTTTTAAATTTTTTATGAATTAAAAACGGATTTAATAAAAAGAATTAATTAAAAATATTAAACTATTTCGGAAAAATCTGAAAAGTTCATGAAAAGTACTTTGAACTAATTAAAATCTAAGAAAAATAAGGTGGGTGAAACAGCTTATTGCAAAGGGCTTATAACTAAAATAGGCTAAAAAGTATATAAAAGAAAAGTAAGTGGAGGTTATAACGCAAAAGACCCAAGGGCAGAGTGGTGGTGTGTGGTGTGTTAAAATACTTGGTTGAGTGAGGGAGAGGTCTCATATTCGAGCCTTGCTCACCTTGACTTCTCCTTCTTCCCAAATATTTTTATGTTGCAAAAATTTTGAAACATCTTTTTAGATAAGCTAAAAATAAGGACTTTTTGTGAAATGACTTTTTATTAAAACCTAAAACAAGCTAGAAATAAGCTCCTAAAAATGACAGTTAAGACTTTTCTAACTAATTGACTTTTGGCTTAAACTTTTTGGCCTTTTTAGACTAAATAAGTTAACATGGAAACTAATAAGCTAAAAATAAATGATACCCTAACCCTAATAAGCACTTACAAACAAAAATAAGCTAACAATGACAGCTAAAACTAAGCTTAAATGACAGGATTACCTAAAGTCTTTTAAACTTAAATTTCTAAACTAAAAATGCTAATAAGCTTAAATAAGCTCTAACCTAAGTTAAATAAGCTAAAAAGAACTTAAACCTAACCTATTAAGCAAATCTAAGCACAAATTAAGCAATCATAACAGCTGAAAAGCTCAAATAAGCTAATAAGCAGTTAAGCCAAAACCTACTAACCAAACAGCCTACAGGGGCACTTTCTAGCTTATTTTTAAGCTAGGAAATGGATCCTTATGGCTTAGGGACTTATCAAACTTTAAAGCTTATACAATAAGCTATCTGAATCAGCAATTAAAAAGCATTTTGAAAATCAAATGAGCTGTGAAAAAGCTGAATGAAAATGGCTGTTCAGGCTGTTTTGGGTTTTTTTCAAATTTTTATAAAAGACAAAAGGCCTAAGTGCAGCCCTATTTTTAAGCTAGAAAAATAAGTTTAAACTATGAAATAAGTTGAAACAGATTTAGATTACCCACCAATGAGCTTATGCTCTTAAATTCAGATTCTAAAAACTATTTTAACTAACCTAAATTTGATAATGAAAAAGGACTTATACTTTGAAAAGAAAACTAAGAAAACTATGACAGATTTAAACTAAAGCACAAATGCAAATGCACACTTATACTAACTCTATCTACTGCATTTTAACATCCAAACAAAGACAAGAAAGCATGGATTTAACTTTAATAGACCAAAGATTCAAGATAAGAAGTTGCAAGATGATATAACACCACAGAATTAAAGTTCAAATTCACAAATCCTTAAAACACAATTTTGACCTTAAACAACTACAATAAACAGATTAAAAGCCTACTAAATTGATATTCAAAGTACACAAATGGGTCAATATGGCTTAAACAACACTAACATGGGTTAGTGCTGTCTTTGCCAAACACCTCTTTAAGTTCCTAAATATCATTTTTAAGCTTAAACAGGTTAAGAACACTTAAGAAAACTCAAAACAGATGAAGATTAAGGTATAATAAGCACATATAAGTAATTAAAACTAAAAGATAGCAGTAAAAATAAACAAATAGGCAGTTGGCAGTTTAAGCTAAAAACATGAAAAATAGAGAAACTTACAAAACCTTTGCTCAAAACAGGGCAAATAAGTTGATTTATAAGCTCTAGCTTGTCAAAGACAAGCTAGTGAAATACCCACAAGCCCTTCCAGGTTTGGCTTGTCATCCAAATTAGCTTATGAGTGATTTTTGGGTAAAAAGGCTTAAACTCTTCAAGCTATGGAAAAGCTTGAATAGTTTAAGTAAACAACTTAAGTATGAGTTAAAAAGAGCTTATGTGAGCTTATAAAACGTTTTCAAAACACAAAGTACATTAACTTAAAAACATATTTCTTAAAACTTAAAAACTTCAAATTTCATTAAACTTAAAAACGGATTACAAGACTTGGAAATTTAAATTGCACAAAGTAAAAACATTAAAAAACAAGCTGCTAAAAACTAGATAAAACTACTTGCCTCAAGGGCTTACAAAAGGGTCCTATTTATATAGATATCTAAGGTCTTGGGTCTTCACTCTTTATGCTACTTCTGTGAGTGAGCTCAAGGGTGTGTTTCTTGTGTGAAAGAAGTCAGAAACTCATCAAAGCCATCCATTTTGTTTGCTCTCCAAGTCCATCAATCATAGCCATCCATTCTTTGTCTTCATTCCTTGACGAATGGTGTTGTTTAGGATTGCCAAGGTGGCGTTTATTGTTTTATGAAGTGGGGTTGAGGTGGGAGAGGGACGTTTTTGTCTAGGGTGCAATGTGGGAGAAGGTGAATAATGTTGGCGGGAAATGGGCTTGTTTGTTTTGGTTTAAAAGGTGTTTGCCTTGTTTTTGTTATGTGTTTGCACCGTTAGTCCTTTTGGACTAACAATGTTAGTCCTTGAGGACTAATGGTGTAAGGGTGAAAGGACTTGTGGTGAAATGGACTTAATAGTCCTATTTGTTAAATGGTGTGGGCTGTTAAGTGGGTTTGGGCTTATGGATTAGGCCGGTTTTGTTTTAAAAGGATTATTGGACCTTTAATTATATAAAAGGCTTAATATAAATGCTTAATGGGCTGTCCCGGCCCATTAGATGGGTACGGGTTGGCCCATTTAACATTTCTTCGGTTTCGGCTTTGTCTTTGACTTTGATTTCTTTGCTTTGACTTTTGACTTTGACTTTTGACTTTTTCACGCCCTTTCCATTCCGTGCTCGGTTTTGTCCATTTTTGCTTGATTTTGTCCTTTTGTGAAAATCCGTTACCTGCACAATCATAAATCACAAAACACACAAATACAATGTATTTTTGGTATATTTTGATCATTTTAGGCATGTTTTTATAGGCAAAAGGTATGTGTATTTAAGCCCATACCAAAATTCTCCATACTAAGATATTGTCGTGTCCTCACGCAATGCCATAAGTAAACACTTAAGAAAACTAAGAATCTCAATCCCCCTCGACTAATTACCTCAAAAAGTAGCTAAGTGTTCATCAAAGGGAATTAAAGACTCATAAGTTTCAAAAAGCCCCGTTTTTACCATTTTTAAATATCTACACTTATTCTCACACATATTTTTGTATTTTTCCTTTTTCTCATTTTTTGTACTTTTCATATTAAGCAACTAACTAGAACGTTTGACTTTCGTTATTTTTATAACTTTTTGGGTCACAGAACAAGAAACACTTTAATCCTAAAATGCCCAAAAAGATAAATTCATCGTCCCCGACTTTTCACTTATCCCAAACCAAGCTCAAAAACGAAATCACCGTTAAATATAAGCTAAGATGCTAACACTACTCATACTTGTACCTTGTAAACTTTTCACTCCCGACAATTATTTCATATTATGTTAGTGTGCTTATTTCGAATTTCAACCATGGATCAACCTTTTTAAGAAAATTGCAATATTTCTATTGCTTTACGTTCCACCCAAGAATTATGATTTTGAAGGCGAGATCATTCCATGTAGCGACTTTCTTCTCGGCACATCCCAGCCGAGACCGGCTTAGGTGACCAGGCTTTTGACACCCCACAGAGAATAGTATCGGAACTCACGGACCTTCGGTTTCAAAAATTCTTAGGCTTCCCGTTAATAAAACAATTCATTTTAGAAAAACCACAATCTTAAAACGAATTAGTCTTAGTTCAAAAGCATATTTAAATTTAAGAAAAAGAGATTTTCTCTATATTTATTAAATCACATATATTACACTTTACATTAATATGACCATGATACAATTGAAATCCTCGACTTTTTTGAAGGCTGCAACATCGGTTGTGAGCCGGCAAGATGCAGTAAACTTTTATCAGTCTCAGATTATTATTCTTACTATGGGCCTTCTTTTGAAGACTGCCACATCGATTGTGAGCAGGCAAGAGGCAGTAAACTTTTATCAGCCCACAGTTTATATTATTACCTTATCAATTATCATTTTTTAACATTATTTCACGATATATAGAGAAGACTTCTTTTTGGAAAATTTAAGTATAAGTTAGAACTAAGACAAAAATGTTATTGACTACATTTCAAAAATTGTTGATTTAAGTTTAATTTTCGAAGAGAGCACGTATTATTAGTCCGGTTAGGAGCTTATGGGCGAAAAGCCACAAATTACACACATGAGCTTGTAAGATTTCCAAATAATCCTTGTTTAGCATCCAACTCATAATTAACTCTATCATTTTTCATTCTTCCCAAATTTAAAATCTCTAATAAAAAGATCCGCGAAAGCTTAGTCCAAAAAGTTAAGGAACAAGTTAGAGCTCAACACGCTCGATCGAGTCAAAATTTATTCTTATTCTACCCAGTAGGAAAGCCAAACTTATGACAAAACACTTATTTTGTTTTTGAAAATTTTTTAAAATTTTTCATTTTTTTTGGTATTTTGGTGGTAAAAACGGGATTACGTGAAAACAACGGCTGCAGGCAAAATCAAATCGATAGATCCCCCCATACGAGAACTGAACATTGTCCTCAATGTTTTACGAAGGGTCTCTACGTAAATCTAAAGCCATTTATTAGGTATGCTAAAAGATAAACGTTAGTCGATAAGATTTGGATATTGGATTTCCAAAATGAAGCTGAGGATCTGAAGCTCGAGTGAACGAAGGAAAAACCATGAGCACGAGAGGCTTCAAAATCCGGGCAATCCTGGACATACAACAAAACACAAAACACATAAAATAGAAGAGGTGAGCTCTCTCACAACACACTTATTCATTACTACTATATAATTATATAAGGATAATAGCAATTTTTGAAATTTTTAAATGACTCTTTTACCCTTTGACTTCTCGGGTCCGACTTGACCTTTTGACTTTTGATCTTTTATTGTCACATAAAAACGATTACCGCGTAACCGGTAATTTTTTGGAACATAATTAAATAATAAACCATATTTATTATTACATATCTCTCATGTGCAAATTTATTTTTAACTTATTTGACTTGAAAACGAGAAGATATCTGTTATTTCTAAGTTGACTTATCAAAAACGACCCTCTAAATCACATTTTTACAACTCGGACTCTAAAGCAATTTGATGTAAAACGACATTCCGAACAACTTTTTGGTTTTGCCCGAGACCCGAAAACAAGCAAAAAATGACCGAAATACTCTCGCAAAATTTTAGAAGTGAGAACAACGCTTACCGACACAAAAATAATTAAATTAATATTAATTATCACGAATTTATTAAATGAAAACTATAATAAATTATTTATCATATTTATTCCAAAATCGTTCATTCTTTAAACGCAAAGTTCATTAAAACTTATTTACGGTCCAAAGCTTAAAAGCGATACCCAATAATTGATAAACAATTTAAATAAGTCTTATAAAAACATTTATAAAATATAATCAAGTAAATACTCGTTTTTTATCAGAAAAATGATTTGAAAAACAATGGCGTAAGTTTCGTATATTGAATCATCGTTAAGTAGCCTAAACGAGTCCCGAATCATTATTTTATAAAACTACACAAAACATTTACAAAACTTACCCTCATCTATGCAATACTTGCCACTTTGTTTGAAACTTTCAAATATAAATACATTTTCGGCCATCTCATTCTCTCTACTTAAACCCACCAAACCCTAAACACTCCCCTCTTGCTCTCTAAAAATCCCACGTATTCCCGCCAACCTCTGCCGAAAAACTTTTCCGGCGAGTACTTCCATCATCATCGCCACCCATCGATCCACCGGATCCACCCCGATCTACACCATCGTCGCCACCAGATCACCATGCACGCACCACCACCTCGTCACCCCGCTGCCACCTTTACCACCACTACTGCCGCCACAGCCGCTTCACACCGCCACCATCCTCATCATCCCAGTCGTCAACCACCATACAATCGCCACTCTCACCACCATCTCCACAGTCGCACCACCATCTCCACCATCACCACCTCGTCACACCACCATCACGTCCACCCCACCATCGCACAACGCCACCTCAACGGCAGCACTAAGTGTGCGTTTGGTTTTTTTCAGCCAAAGGGTGCGTGGGTTTAATGGCAACACCCAAGGAGTGAGTTTGGTTTTATAAAACAACCTCATAGGGTGCGTTGGTTTCTCAACTAGCACCAAGGGTGCGTTCAGTTTTTAAAGCACAAAATAGGGTGTGTTTTGGTTGGCTGTAAAAACACCAAATAGGGTGCGTTGGGTTTCTAGTCAACACCAACAAGGGTGCGTTCGGGTTGAAGCCACCACACCAAAGGGTGCGTTGGGTTTCATGGTTGCAGCAGGGTGCGTTTGGTTGTTATAAACACCACTAGGGTGTGTTTGGTTTAACAGAAAACGGCCTTAGGGTGTGTTTGGTTTAACAGAATCGCTAAAAGGGGCGTTTGGTTTAGCGGCAGTCGTATAAGGGTGAGTTTGGGTGAGCAAAAAACGTATAGGGGAGTGTTTGGGTGAGCATAAAATGCATAGGGAAGTGTTTGGGTGAGCAGAAAACGTATAGGGGAGTGTTTGGGTGAGCATAAAATGCATAGGGTAAGGGTGTGTTTGTGTGAGCAGAAAACCAATGAGGGTGCGTTTGGGTTAGCAGAAAAACCATAGGGGTGCGTTTGGGTTAGCAGTAACACCACATAGGGTGCGTTTGGCTTAACAGATTCACCAAAAGGCTGCGTTTGGTTCAACAGAAACTATTAGGGCGTGTTTGGTTTATATAAGTCGACAAATAAATATATCGTAAGATTTATAAATATAAAATCGGATATAATGGTGGTTAAATGGTTAAATAAATGTGATATTTATTATTTTGTTTAGTTTAGATATAAATATAAATATATATATATATATATATATATATATATTATATATAATATTTATATATATATATAGATTATATTTATATATAAAAAAAAATCAGCGGGTGTTTGCCAATACGGATTGATGAAAAGGGAGAAAATAGCATGAGTTTTGTAAAAAATAGGAAAAGTTTACAAACGGAATTGGACATGGCAAAATTTCTATGTATTACTATACTTAAGTAATTATCCACTATAAATTATATTATTATAGATATCGTCAAAGGAAACAAAATACCTAAATTAAAGTTAAGATTTTATAATATTTCCGACTAGAAGATAAAAGTTTTTTACTTTTATAGCAAGCTTTGGGGGAAAACTTTTCGTTTAATTGATTCGTTAAAATTTAAAACACGCGTTTACTTTTACACGGAAACTTGGTTATTACTATATTGGTTGATTTTCGTACACGTGTCGAAATGTGTCTTTTAATTATTATTCTTTTGTCTCTTCTATAGTACTTTCTTTATATATAATACATGCCGTGTATTATATACATTTTGAATTATTCTTTCGGTTGTTTGCCTTTGTTATATAAGTCACGTTATGAATTATATACTGATTCAATTTTTCATATGTAATATATACGGAATATATTACATACTTTGTGTTTACTTTCGATTTATTTTATTTAACCAACCACCAAACCATTAAAACTTGAGATCTAAATCCTGATCAACGTGTCGCGTCGGAAACCCAAATACATTATCCTAGGCTAGTGGGTCATAGCCGTTAAGATAAACCGCACAACTTATTGGGCCGAGCCGTTACGGTTTCCGTTTGTGTTGTGAAGATGTGTGATGCATTTCTGCAATCGTGCTTCTTCAACATCGAAGGTGAGCGTGTTTATAGCCCATGTTTTACTGGTGTTTTTACATATATTTTTGGGGTGAGAACATGCTTGTTTGCAAATTCATTCACATGATTGACTTATGCTTGTTACATGATCGTTTACAAATTGGTTTACATACTCATTTACATAGCTCGCTATGGGATACATTATTTGACTTCATATTTGGTCACAAATACATACTTTACTTTAGAAATGATTACGGATTAGCTTAAGTGGATTGAACTGATAACTACAAGTAAATGCTCGGGTGTTCTTGGAGGGGACACCTGCGAGGGGTACATATTCATTTCTGTTAGGGTTGGTTCTTGAGATGGGGACACCTTGCGAGCGAGTTTACATATTTAAAATTTGCCCGGGTGTTCTCTGGAAGGGACACTGCGAGGGGTACTCTTCATTAATGCCTGGGGTGTTCTTGGAGGGGACCACCTGTGATGGGTTTACATATGGTTTTCATTACTGCAGCGGGTGTTCTTGGAGGGGACACTTCGAATGGGTACTTAGTGCATCTGGTTTCATGACTTAGAGTAATCGTATATCTTCAATTAAGCAATAATACTTGAAACATTTCGTGATGGTTTTAATTATCATGCATACTTTATAAATCTTTTGATTTCAACGTTTATACTTACAAAAATCTTATGAAATTACAACTTTATGTTGACAACTTTTAAGCATGTTTTTCTCAGCGTGAATGAATTAGATGCTTTGGCTTACTTGATGTGAATTGCAATACGGATTGATTCAAAAGGGAAAAGCATTGAGTTTTGTAAAAAAAGGAAACGTCTTACAAACGAATAGGGCATGCCAAAATTTCTATAAATTACTATACTTGGTAATTTTCACTATAATTATATTATTATAGATATCCGTCAAGGAAACAAAATACTAAATTATAAGATAAGATTTTATAATATTTCCGACTAGAAGATAAAAGTATAACTTTTATAAAAGCTTTGAAAACGTCGTTTACATGATTCGTAGCTTTAAAACATGTGTTTACTTTTATACGAGAAAAGTTATTAATTAAATTGGTGATTTTCGAACACGTGTCGAAATGTGTCTTTTAATTATTATTCTTTTGTCTCTTCTATAGTACTTTCTTTATATATAATACATGTCGTGTATTATATACATTTTGAATTATTCTTTTGGTTGTTTGCCTTTGTTATATAAGTCACGTTATGAATTATATACTGGTTCAATTTTTCATATGTAATATATACGGAATATATTACATACTTTACTTTAGAAATGATTACGGATTAGCTTAAGTGGATTGAACTGATAACTACAAGTAAATGCTCGGGTGTTCTTGGAGGGGACACCTGCGAGGGGTACATATTCATTTCTACTAGGGTGTTCTTGGAGGGGACACCTGCGAGTGGTACATATTCAAATCTTCCCGGGTGTTCTTGGAAGGGACACCTGCGAGGGGTACATATTCATTATTGTCCGGGTGTTCTTGGAGGAGACACCTGTGATGGGTACATATGGTTTTCATTACTGCGCGGGTGTTCTTGGAGAGGACACCTACGATGGGTACATAGTGCATCGGTTTTATGAACTTAGAGTAATCGTAATCACTCGTTGAGCAATACATACTTGAAACATTTCGTGATGGTTTTAATTATCATGCATACTTTTTAAATCTTTTGATTTCAACGTTTATACTTACAAAAATCTATGAACTCACCAACTTTATGTTGACACTTTTAAGCATGTTTTTCTCAGGTGAATTAGATGCTTGGCTTACTTGATGTGCATTGGAGTCTAAATTGACAAGATTTCATTCATGGATTTCTACTTACATAGAAATGATCAAATCTCGTTGTATTGCTTTCAAGCTTTTCATTGTGATGCAATTATAGGACAAATGTTATATCAATTTCAAGAAAATCAACGAGATTACTTTTTAAACGACACAAATAGAAGTCGTTCTCTTGTATCTTGTGTTGTTGTATTATGAAGTAACGCCCCCGGACACATTTCCGCTGTGACACATTTTTAGGGGTGTTACAGAACCTCCTTACGTCACACTTATTAGAAACTAAAAGGATAAGCATGGGTTGCCACCCACGAAGTGCTTATTTTTGTTAACCGAGTCTTGAGCCTGACTCGATCCCCCATACTTGAGCTGGTCAAGGAGGATAGAAATGAAGATAAGGAACATCCAAGATAGGAATGTCCTCTCTATAGATCATCATCGGGTTTTCCAAAAAATAAATGATCTGGAAACTTTAAAGCCTCGATGAGATGGAAGATGAGGAGATTTCTTCTCATTAGAAGCAAGAATACCAGGATTGAAAACTTTGTCCTTATTTTCAGATGAAAATGGAAACAAAGTGTCAATCACTGGAGAAAGGGCGGGTAAAACATTAGACATATGAACATAAAGTTCTCTTGTCGAATTATCAGAAATATTATCTACCACTTTTGTAGTCAAAACTCCCGTATCGGGCTCAATATCAAAGTAAACATCATCATCTGGAGGTTTTTTCGGAGGACGGGGAGATGATGGAACATTATAAAAATCAACGTGAAATGATTAATACTCGAGAAGAGAAATAGAATCATTGTTAAGTAATTCTTCAAGAAAAAGAACGTCCCCCTCCGAGTCATAGTCGTCATTCTTAATACCCGGTGGTATCGAGTCATCCGGAGCAAGAAATATATCGATTTCCTTCATAAGAGAGTCACTATCCTCGATGGGGATATGAGATGGGGAGAAAGATTCGATAATAGCATCAGGAATCTCAGAATTAAGTTCTTCTGGAGATGAATCATCATTCAATAATTTTTCAATTAGACAAATATCTTCTTTCGGATCAAAATCGGCTTCAACAATTCTCGGTGGAATTGGATCGATAGGAGTGAGTTCACCGACGAACTCCTCGATAAGAAAAATTATAGAATTAGCACGATTAAGCAAAGATTGTACTGAATCGGGTATGACATCTAATTGATCAATTTATTTTCCCGGTGGAATAGAAACGATATCATCTAAACCCTCATTCTTAGAAGAAGATTCATCACAAACTGGCACATCACACTCACTTTTGTAATCGGATAAATCCTCGGACTCACTTAGGGTTAGGTTAAGGTCCTTAACACTAGACTCATTTTCTTCATCCGATTCCGTTTCCGGAATAGTGTTAAGATGCTCATCCTCCATTATGAGAGAGTTCGTAATCGGAAAGTCGGGTGCGATTGTAAATGACAGAGGAAGTTCAGAAATAATATCTCTCAAAGGAATAAAACTTTCCTCGTCATTGTCATCATCATTGTAGTAAATAGGAGGCTTTCAGTATTGAGAACTAACTTTAGCTGCTTGCTCTTCTGCAACATTCTTTTCTTCCTGCTTTTCTTGAACGTTTTTATTTAACTTTTCACAAAGAGCTTGCAAGGCTTGAGAAAGTTTCTCTTTAAGAAGCAAATCCTCCAAACTTTTTATATGAAGAGGTTGACGAGTGACAGAATATTGCGGGGGTTGATATTGGTCAAAACCGGAAGAATTAGAATTATAGCAAAGATTAGGATCAGGCTCATAGAATATCAATTGTTGACATTAAAAAGTCTCATGAGGACCCCCACAGCGAGTACAACAAAGATATTGTTGTAGAAAACTTGGTGAATTTTGTGGAAAATTATTGTCAAAGTTTTTATTGTAACACGGGTCCGAATTAGAGATGAACGAAACTTGCGGTGGATCACCACTTGAATCAAAAGAGTGAGTTTGGGGTTGTGGAGGGTGGTGAGAAGAATTCAGAAGATCATCAAAAGAGTTTATAATTAGATCATCGATGAATGCATTTCCCGATTCAAAACAGCATATAGAACAAAATATGTTCGTATAAATTCTTCTACACCGCTCACACGTACATGGTAGACAAAATACCCGATCATTACTCATCCGACCTTTACTGATACAATAATAGTCGAGTGACGTCATAAGAATTAAACAATAGAAAGGGGTAAGAGAAAGAATTAAACGGATAAGAGGGTATGGAGAATATTTTTGGTTCCGAAAGTCAAAAGTTCACGGTAGCTCTCTAGAAAAACGCACAAAGAAGCGGAGGAGCGGGTAAGCGCGAAGCGTATTAAAAACCTTCTCCTTTCGGGTCGAAGTTCTTAGGATCAATCCTCCTTAAACCTCTCTTATAGTTTGTAATCTAAAGGTGAGCCGAATTCACAAGTGACACAACGGTTGTTTTTGTTGTTTTTCAATTATTATTTTTTGGTATTTTTGATTACTTGATAATAGAAGAAAATATTCACAAATGAAAGCGATAACTTCACGGGGAAGGGTCTTCAAACACTAATCTTCAAACGTAAACACAATAATCGTTTCACAGCCTCCCCGGCAGCGGCGCCAAAAATTTGATACACTTAGCTTATATATATAATGATTGCTTAATACATATATAGTATATAACTAAAATAATCAAATAATAAGAAGAGTAAGTATTCCGTAAGGTTTTTAAGAAGATTACTTTTAACCAAAGTAAAATTCAAAACCTTCCCGAGTCGTATCCCGACGAGGCGTGAATTGAAAATCGAGGTTAAGTTCGTGATCGAGTGATTGAATGATCAAATTTTTGGTTTGGATTCTATTTCTACAAATGACATGCAAAAACAAATAAAGGCAAGCTAAAAACGAAAGCAATTAAGGTTAAAACACGAAAACGATAACGGGATCCTAAACCCGAGCCTTAAAAACCTAAATTCTAAAATTTTAACCCTAAAAATGCAAATTTAATTTTTAACAGTCCTAAATGATTAAAAATAATTTTAGAAAAAAGAATTATATTTTTTTGACTTTTAATTAATTTTTTATGAATTAAAAACAATTTTAATCTAAATAAAATATTAAAAATGGTTAACTAATTATTAAAAATCTAGAAAAATTATGAAAAATACTTTAGCCTATGTAGAATCTATAAAAAATGTAAACTGGAAAGTTGGCTGAACGAATAAGCTGTTAAAAAGCTAATAAGCCTAATAAGCTAAAACTGGAAAAGAAGTATTAATATTAAATATATCAAACCTATAAACGAAAAAGACCCCAGGGCAGTTGGTAGTGTGTGGTGGTGTTAAGGTGTTGGCTATGAGAAGGGGGAGGTCACAGGTTCGAACCCTGTGGCTTCCCTTTTTGTAAAACCCCTTTTTTATTTTTCTTTTTTACAAACTAAAGAACAGGGAAAAATAAGCAACTTTGAAAAAGGAACTTTTTCTGAAGCTTATAAATAAGCCAGAAATAAGCTGAAACAAAACTCAGTTTTAGCTCAAAATCTTAACAGATTTCAAGCAAAAGCCAAGTTAAGCCAAAAGCTCAAATAAGCTAACTAAAAGCTCAAAATGCTATCAAAAGCCTAAAGCTAAGCTAATTAAGCACTAAGGAACCAGAATTAAGCATAACAAATAAGCAGATTAAGCTAAAAGATAATAAGCAGTTTACAATATTTTTGGTTTTTAAGAGTTTTAAGGCTAAATAGCTACTAGCAGCCCTATTTTTAAGCTAGTATAAGCTGTTTTAAGCCTCTGAAAAGCCCAAACAGATTTAGCTTATTAGCCAATAAGCTTGTGCCATGATTTTCAGGACCTAAAACAAACTATTACCAACTTAAATCTAGGATCAAAAGTAGGCTGTTGAAACTCTAAACTAAGAACACTAAGAGCAATTTATGACAGATTATGGTATAACACAAAAACAAATGCAGGCCTAAACTCATACTTTCTAAAGCATTATAGAACCATAAATAAGCATAAAAACAACACTAATAAGCAAATCCAAAGAAGCTAACATATAAGCTGATAGAATAAACTAGAAGTCCACATATTCAAAACACACATACAAAAAACTTTGAAAATGAGTTTTGACCCCTAAAAACTTATGAAAACTGAGTAAAAGCACTTAAATAAGCTTAACAAAGTTGGATTTTGAACCAAAGTGAGCTCAAACAGCATTAACTTAAGTTAATGCTGCTTGACCCAAACACTCCCTTAAAACTTTTAAATTCATTTTTAGCTTATAACAGATTGTATTAAGCTATGAAATACCAAAACAAATTAAGCATAATATGATTTAAGAACAAAAAAGCATCAAGAACTCAGAAATAAGCTCAGACCAATAAGCACAAACAATTAAGCAGTTTAAAGCTCAAATAGGACAGTTTATAAGAAAACAACATCTAAATGATTTCTAAGCATAAAACTGAATCAAAAGCAACAATAAGGCATAATAAGCATCAATAAGCAAATAATAAGCACTAAATAAGCAGTTTAATAAGCAAATAGTAAATAAGCAAAAAAAAGTGGAAATGAAGACTTACAAAGCCCTTTGCTTAAACAAGGGCATAAATTGCTCAAAAGAGCGTATCTACAAAGCTCCAGCTTATCATAGATAAGCTGGTGAGGTCCATAAGCCCATCCTTTTCTGGCTTATCATCCAATAAGCTGAGGTAATTGACTTGTGATTAAATGAAACAGTAAAAGCTTAGATAAGCTTTTGAGAAAGCTTATCTAAGAAACACTAGATTATAAGAGCTTATTTAGATGACTTTAAAACAATATTAAGCTGAATTGCATTAGAATAAAACAGATTAAAATTTTACTTAAAACTGAAATTTCATTGATATTAAAAAGGGTACAAGCTTGAATTTAAAATACAATTTAAAGGAAAATAAGCAGTAAAATAAGCATAACCTACACTACTCCTATACTACATACTTTTACAAAGGAAAATCCTAATCTATTTATAGAAAAAACTAAGGGCACAGGGTATGCTAGTTGTGTTTCTTGTGTGAGGAGGAATGAACCCTTCATCCTGGCCTTCCAATCTTTCTTTCTTTCCAAGCTTTGAATCATAGCCCTTGATTCTTTGTCATATAACTCTGTCCAATCAGAGAATAGAGGATTGCCAAGGTGGCTTGTCTTCTTCATGAGATAATAGGTTAAATTGGGTGTCGGGTTGTGGGGAAAAAGTTAAGGGTGTTTGTCTGTTATCAGGGTACACGACAGGGATGAGGGAATAGTGCTTTTGGTTTGGCGGGAAATGGTTTATCGTTTGATTAGTTAACGAGTTAGGGGAAAGGGACTAATGGTGTAAAGGTGTAAGGATTGTAGGGGCTAATGTTGTAAATCCTAAGGACTAGCAGTGTTAGTCCTTAAGGACTAACTGTGAAAGGGTTTTAAAAGGGTTATGGGCTAACGGGGTTATCTGGTTTGGGCCTTAGTTAAAATGTTATGGGCTTTTTAATTTGGTTTGGGCCATGATTTATTTAAGAAGGATTTTGGGCTTTTTGATTAATTAATAAGCACTTTGGGCTGACTCGGCCCATTAACTCGGGTGCGGGTTGGCCCATTTAAGATGCACATGTCTTCGGCTTCGATTTTTTCCCGCTCATTCCATTCCCGTGCTCGATTTGTCGGTTTTGGCTTTGTTTTTTGTCCTTTATTGAATATCCGATACATGCACAACACAAATAGCAAAACACGCACATATTTGGCATTTTATGTCCGTTTTTGGTCATTTAGGCTCGTTTTTATAGGTAAAAGGTATGTGTAATTAAGCACATACCACCCGCCAAGATACAGGTCAATTCGAAACATCACAATGAAAGGCCTACATCAAAGTTTAAATAAGCCGATAAGCAAACAACAATAACAACACAATATAACATCAACCTTTAAAAACCCCCAAAATCAAACCCGATCAAAGTTGCATGTGGTTCATACGATTCAATTAAAAAGAATATAACATCATCTTTACAAAACCACAAAATCAAACCTAATCAAAGCTACATGTGCTTCATATCATTCAATTAATAAAATAATCTAACATCATCTTTACAAGACCCTAAAATCAAACAGAACCCAAGATGCATGTGGCTCCTAAGTGAAGATTCAATTAAAAACAACATAATATCAAAAGCTTAAACACACAGATAACCCTAAAGTCAAACCTGATCAAAGCTGCATGTGCTTCATATCATTCAATTAAAAACAATATAACATCATCTTTACAAAACCCCTAAATCAAACAGAACCAAAGATGTGTGTGGCTCTTAAGCAAATATTCAATTAAAAACAACATAATATCAAAAGCTTAAACACACAGATAAATACTGATGTTTAATACGTGGTTACAACTTTCGGCAAGATGCAAAAAAACCAACACCACAATAAGCCGCACACCATATATAACCTCATCAAGATCATCAAGATCAGATGTGAGAGCGAGTGAAGTGGCAAAGAGAGAAAAACAGATATATGAAATGAATGAGATGATTGTCAGGTGAAAAAAAGATATGACTGAAAAAAGTGTATTGAAAGTCGTGAATTAGAGCAATACTACCCTTTAATATAAAGTTATAACTAAATATCCAGAAGTCCAAAACATTAAAAAAAAAAGTAGACAGTCAACTACCGCCGGTTTGAGTTTAAAAAATTAGGTCTCCATTTATTCCGGTCACCGGACTTACAGTCAAATCACAGTTTCCGGTCACATGATTAACCTCTCTGATCATACGGTTCACCGTTAAACATTTCACAGGTATAATAATTAATCTCTAATCATACGGTTCACCACCGGACTTAGTCAATCAGTTTCTTTTAATTCTTCGATTCCGTTAAAAACTAACTGTAATTGTGTGTTTATATGTGATGACGTCATCATCATCGTCTTCTCGCTTTCATTAATTTTCACACTTTAACTAATCGTTTCATATCAGTGACTCAATTCCGTAACCAAGTAACTGATACGTAATTGTGTGTTTGTACGTGTTTTATTTCACCATCCTCAAGTGATGACGTCATCATCATAATCTAAAAAATTTAGGGTTTTATTAATTCAAACAATTTTAGCGGTAGCAATACCAAAAGTGTTTTTGATGTAATTATAAAGTGTAAAATGACGAAGAAGCTAAACGCTAAATGCTTCTACGGAAAATATACGTTTTGCGAAAATAGGAGTAGTAGCAGGAAGTAATAGCAACAAGCAGCAGGAACAATAGCCGTTTGTTTTGATAAAGTGTTTGGTAACGTAGTTGTATGTTTGTGATTATTAAGTGTAAACGCTAGTTGCCGGTAAATGCTCCTTTAAGTAGCATTTTGATTTGGAGCGTTTTGAAAATTTAGGAATGCTAGTTGCTTGTTGCCTAACAAGCATCGTGTACAAAATTCTAAACGCTAGTTGCTAGTTGCTTCAAAACGCTCCTAAACGAGCTTTTAATTCAATACGCTAAATGCTAACCGATAAACGCTTTCAAATGCTCCTTACCAAACATATCGTTTAGTTTGATTATATGACGTCATTACCATCTATAGTTTAGGTTTTTTTCGTCAATTCAATTATCACTTCACTAATTTAATCAATCATTACTTTGTGTGTATATGTGTAGATGACGTCATCCCTCAGTCACGAACCTCAGGTTATAATGTCATCATCATCGTCAAAACAACAACCTTCAAAACCGCTAAAACAGTTCCCCTCGTGTGCTGATAACGTCGACATATCGCTGCGAGTGAGAACCGTGTGCGAAATGTTGGCAAGTGTTTATCCGGATGAGATTGAAACTGCTTTAGCTACTAAGGGAGTGGATTTGGACCCTAAGGATGTTGACGAGGTGTTAAAGCTGTCGTACGCGTCTCCAGGGACAGCTGTCAAATTTTTTAGGTGGGCGGGTTTGATGGGGAAGTGTTCAAGTCGTACGTGGAATATAATTGTGGATTTGTTAGGGAAGAATAAGTTGTTTGAGCAGATGTGGGACGCGGTTATGAGTATGAAGAAAGAGAATGTGTTGTCGTTGGATACGTTTGTTTCGGTTTTCAGGAGTTATTGTGAGGATGGGAAGGTTAGTCAAGCGATAATGACGTTTGATGATATGGACAAGTATGAAATTACGCCGGATGTTGTGGCGGTTAATTATTTGCTGAGTGCTATGTGTAGTGCGGATATTGAGGGTGTGAAAATGTACGAGTTTGTTGAGAAGGTTAAGCGGAAAATAAAGTTGGATGGTGATTCGTATGCGATTTTGTTGAAAGCATGTGAGAAGGAAGGTAACGTGGCTAAGGCGAAAACAACGTTTGGGGAGATGGTGATTCATGTTGGGTGGGATGCAGAGAATGTGTTAGCTTATGATGCTTTATTGATTACTTTAGTTCAAGGGAAACAGATTAACGAGGCAGTCAAGTTTCTTCAAGTGATGAAAGGGAAGAACTGTTTTCCCGGTTTTAAGTTTTTCTCTATTGCTGTTGATGCTCTTGTTAAGCAAAATGATTGTGTTAACGCTTTATTGGTATGGGATATAATGGTGACGAGTGGATTGACTCCAAATTTGACCATGTATAATGGAATGATCAGTTTACTTTGTGATGATGATAAAGTTGCTAATGCCTTCCAACTTCTCGATGAAATGCCTTTCAAAGGAATCTTCGCTGACTCGTTAACATATAACACAATTTTCCAATGTTTGGTTATGAACAAGAAGGTGAAAGAAGCCAGCAAGTTTTTCGCTGAGATGATTAAGAATGAACAGCCTCCAACTCCTGCAAATTGCGCTGCTGCAATTTCTATGTTTTTTGACGGTGATGATCCGGAAATGGCGTTTGAGGTGTGGTTCTATATGAAGACTGACGGCGTTTCACCTTTAGATGATAGTGCTAATGCTATACTTAGTGGGCTTGCGCGTATGGGCAGGTTGAGTGAGTTGAGGAGAAATGCTGAGAAAATGATGAGAGGAAGAATCAAGATTCACGAATCTACAATGGAGAAGGTGAAGGTCGCTTGCCACAAGGCGGGTAAGAAGGAAGTATACGATGATCTTGTAAGGAAATGGAGATCATCTTCTTAAAACCCTTACTCTGCTATAACTTTTGCATTTAGTCGTTTAGGGTTTTTTTTGACATACAGACGGAAATACTGAAATCATAAGTAGGAACTTATATCTTGATTCATGAAGGGTATATTAATTCTAGTGACTTGGCCACTTGCATTCTGTGTTCTCCGTTAACGTAGTCTGCTCTCTTGATGACTCTTAGGTATGATTTCAACCTCATGACTTATTAGTTCTGCGTTTTCTGTTAGTTGCTCCTTTTATCTCAGCATTGCCGAATATTTCGTTCTTCTTTCACAAAAAATCACATGGTTGTTGACTAAACACAATGTGTCTTTGTTCCTATTATTTCTTCTTTGTTGGATGTACTTTTGTTACGGTATGGTGTAATCGTAGGAGCCCATGTTAACAGTTCTTGGTTACAGTCTGTTTGGAAGCATGATGTCACATGTAGTGATTAACTGATTATATAGTTGGAGCCGAACTTTGTAAAGTTATATCTCCTAGTTTGGTTAGATATGATTATGCTCACAGCTATGCTAAAATTCTTTGGGTGGTTAGTACCTTTTTTCAGTTCTTAGGAAGTGAATGCTATGTGGAATTAATATCCCTAACAAGACAAAGCTCCATTTTGGACCATGGTTTGATTATGTTAGAAAATGTGTGCTTTGTTCAAAGGAGATAGGTTAAAACTAGTTTAAGCATTCTTTTGGACCACGATTTGAATATGTATCTAGTGTTTTGCTTGAAATCGTTCCAACTTTCTGAATAATTTCAAGATGTGGACTTGATTCTCCTTTCTCAATAGACTTGCTTAGCTCATGTGGACCCTTTGCAAATGCGGACTTGTAGAGTTATGCTTAAATCTTGAACATTTATCAACTTTTTGTAGTTTTCGAATGTTATTAACAACAGTTACTACTTAGTACAGTACTTACTAGGGCCATGCACACAACGTACCTGGGTTGAGGTGGATTCTTGGTCCTGGCCGCCTTGAGGCTCTGCTAGATTGCCAGTGACTAAAGTCACATATCATATGAGGTGGACTCATGTAGTCATGTTCAATGCCTGTTATTGGTGCCCATAGATTTGAATGCCCTTTTGGCGTAGTAAGAAAAAACAGGTGATGTGCTAAGTGATATTTCTGATGTTGCGGCAGGTATATAGGAGTCTTGTCAATATTCCTATTTGAATATATACAGAAAGGTAATTATCTTTTGCAAACACAGTTTTGGATTACTTGACTTGAGGGTTGAGTTGATCTGCAGGATATCACAAGACCTGACTCTTTGTTATTCAACAATTGACGTACTCATCTTTTTTTATATAATAAAAGAATTACCTCATTTTGGAGTGTTCTATCAAATTGAATCTTATGAATTAAAAAATTAGACCAATCAGAACGCTTAATTTTGCCACATGGGCAAAATCGTGCGATCTAATAAAAAGTCAAAATTGAATCAATTTGGTCAAAATTAAAAAAATATGGTGGACAAAATCTGATGGAAAAAAAACACATAAAAATACATGTGTCAAATTTGTGAAAACAAAAACTTAAAAAAATGAGGTAATTAATAAACTTTAGTGGTTTAATTTATGGAGTTAAGTGGAAATTTATAAATTTACAAACTTTATTATAACTTTAAAAAATAAACAAATAACCCCTAAACTTTATATCCCTAAACTTTATATTTTGAAATACAACAAACGCAAGCAATTCTTACTTCCAACAAATATTTAACATTATTTAATCACGTCCCAAATCTCCCGAAGGCTTTTTAGTAGATTTTTCATTGTCGGCATAAAATCATGTTATATAACCAAACAGAAAAACACCAAGCACATAATCTATCGTAAATAAAGAAAAAGAATTTTCTAGCTACTCATTGATGGGTTTGGAAGAAATTACATTTTATTTTCTTGTGGCCTCAGAGGTTCATTTGAGCCGACTCCGGGCTACCTAAAAGGGTACTTTCGTTGGGATTAGTTGGCTCACAATATCGAGTCCGAAAACAGGTAAATCAAAAGAAAAAAAATTCTAATTATCCTACTACGTAATATATAAAAGATTTAATAAATCTATTCTTTTCATATGATTTCGATAATACTCTATACATAACTTATAAACAGAAAAAATAAAAATTATATATATATATATATAAACGTAATGTTTAAACCCTGTGCGTGCACGGGCATTAAAACTAGTTCTTAGTTATGAAAGTCACTACCTTTAGATTTGATAGGAAAATTCAACTATTAACAATTAAAGGCCACCACGCGTGGTGCAGGGAGGTGATGGTGGTGGATCACCCACCATTACACCTAGCCTAAGGTGAGTGAAAGGGTGCATTTGGTTATAACTGCATAAAAGCTAATGTTGTAAAGGAAACTCCAATGATATGGTCTGCTGCAGAGTGTAACGCAGGTGAGTAAACTTCACTGATATGTTTGACTTCACCATGAAGCTGTTGACCGTTTAGATAAAATGTTGATTTGTTGAGTTTTTGTTAAAAAGAGACGACTTCGTAATTCTGTCCTGTGTATCGTTAGGTTTGCTATTATCTCAGACTTTGGACAAAATGATTGGCTACTGGTAGCCCAGAAAAGTCAAAGACCGAGATGACCTGTCAGTCCGTATTGGGTCCATCAGTCCCGAATGGTGACTCTCTCTGATGTATGTATGATTGGCACTGTTAGAGTATTTGAGCAATTATTATGCGATCACTTGTATGTGAAAACTTAAGATGGTCTATAGCCTAATCTTTTCTGAACCATTCTGGACCTCTACATAGTGGTGCTGGACGACCAAAAGTTAGCCTGGAAATGAACCATCTTTAACCATCTTTAACTATCATAGTGGAAATGATAGCCTTGTGGTCACTGTTCAATTGAAGATGGTGTTTACTCTAATCCGTCTCCCGGTCTCCCTAAAGCTGAACAAATGTCTATTTTATGGCAAAAACAAGTCATTTATTCAATTGCTTTAAACAAGTTGAAAACATGAGTTGAGTATAACCTGTGCTTGTTTTGCAGATAACTTTAGTTATATTTACTTAAAGGAAATACAACTTTTGCCCTACCAAATTAACTGATATAACACTCGGCTCTCTCAACAAGTTCACCCAAGTTCCGTCTATGCTACTAATTTGCTTGTTTTGTAGACGAGTGACATAGTGGAGCTAAAAAATAAAAATTTACGAGACATGCGAAAAACATGAAATTGGCAAAGGTGATGCTTATGCTTGAAAAAACATGCGTATCGTAGTTGAATACCCCAAACATCACTTTACGGCTTTTGTAGGTGCTTTACGATTGCTGTAAGCAAACTGCACTTTTTGATTCACCACTGATTCCTTAGGTGCAACATCACTCTTAAATCTTAATAATTCTTTTCTACAATCACTAACTAACGTTATTTATGCCAAACAACGTAGTAAAGAAAGTAATAAATTGTAATATTCTAAACTTGGCTTTCCACATAAATCAAAAAAGACATTTGTGAATTGTGATCATAGCGTCAACTCGCGTCCCCTCAACATCTTCCTTCACGATTCATGTTATCGGCATCTTTAAGATCTTTCTAGGTCACGCGATTCGTTGTATGGGATGTTTAACGCATAATTCGTTAGACATTTGACTGTGTTAGATGCATTATGTGTTAAACCCTGACTGATTATCCGTTCCTTCAAGAAGGACTACTTGATCAGTGTCACTAATCATATATGCCAGAGTGTTACTTTACATATAGGTAAAGCACCTTGAACTTTTCTAAAGTAAATAGTATCTTCATATACCTTACTTTCACTTCCAAGTTACACCCTTTAAAACATATACCTAATCCTGCACCATAAACAATTCATTTGCCACCCTCTGTACGGACCCACTCCACATATTCATAATGCCAAAACGACCCGTACTCGGCCCACAACGCCGAACCAACCCACTCATATGGTTCCTAGCTTTCATTTTCGCCATTGTTTTCATTATCATAATCATAGCCGGTATAGTCATTTTCGCTGGTTATCTTACTATCCGACCCAAAGTCCCAATTCTTTATGTTAAAGCTGCCCGTCTAGACCGGTTAGACTACGGCCAAGCCGGTGTTATGGCTGTTAGAATATTTGTTATTGTAAAAGCGGAGAACCATAACATGAAAGCACATGTTAGCTTTTATGACACAGATTTAATACTGGGGTACCACGGGCTTAGCATAGCTAAGCTCGTGGCAGGCCGGTTTGAAGTAAAGAAAAATACGTCACAAGAGTTGAATTATGTTGTGGAGTCGTCTCCTATACCGTTGAGTTCTCATTTACAAGACTTAACGGAGCAATCATTAGACAGGAGCAGAGCGATGTCGTTTTTTCTTAAAGGTAATTCGAGGACACGATGGAGGGTTGGACCATTGGGTTCGGTTAAGTTTTGGTTGCATATTAATTGTCATATGTTGCTACCGATTAACCAGTCGGTTGTGTACCCGAATTGTAGTCGCAAATCACATTGACAATTTATACATGCTGATATGCGATCATATACATAAGTTTAGATCTTTTTTTAAATTATAGAAATGTTTTGTTTAATAAGTATAAGCACAGCATGATAAAAAGTCATGTGATTGTTCAATGTAAAAGTTATGTTATTGTCTATTGCCATAAACTAACATGCCTTGTTTGTCCACATTTTTTTGTAAAGCAAGAACCACTGAACTTGGATGTCACAATGCCAGTTTCAGATTTCGAACATCTGGTATCAGAATTTCGATCAAATTAGGCAGTTGTATTGACAAACTCGACTCCGAATTTAATATGTTTATAACTAGATTATATGTCCAAAAGTTCTTTCCTAACATGTTTCTATATTAATCTTGGTTTATTGGTTTTTTTTTTTTTTTTATCTTCCTATTTTTGAATTGCAATAAAATAAAATTGTGTACTAGTGCAAACAATGGCAGCTTAAGAACAACCTTCACAAGGCATCATGAACAACAATACCAAAGTATAATATGAATTCAGCGATATGATACTAACACAAGTCATGACCATTAGAAAGCATATTGCAAGGATTAGATTTAGAACTTGTTAAGGAAGTCGTGAATGTGTTTATTGACCTTATCGGGGACTTCTTGATTGATAAAGTGAGCTGCACCTTCAACCACCACAACTTCCTCCAATAGTGGTACATATTTTTTGAATCCGCCATTGTGTATGAATTCCTTAACCCCAGGGATACTATACACCAAATCTAAGTCCCCAACAATGAACTTTGTTGGTACACTTATTTTAGCTTCCGTCCAAGGTGCTTCCAGTTCCCAGTTCAGGTCAAAACAACGGTAGTAGTTTATTGGACCAGTGAAGCCAGATTTTTCGTATTTTTTGGTGTAATAATCAAGATCTTCTTCAGACAACCAAGATGGCAAGGCGACCTCAGTATCATTTGCATCTCCAAAGGGCTTATCTTTAGGGAAATACAAAGGAGCAGTATCACGGTATGTCAAGAATTTCTTTAGCACGTTCTTAGTTCCAAAACTTGCAAAAACAGCTTCCATTTTTCCTGGTTCCTGAAATCTGCAAATGTAGTGATCATCTCCATAAGCATGACGAAAACTTTCAATCACTTTCTTACCAGGATTCCTAGGAGAAAACCTTACACTCAAATTTATCAACCCTTTAACTTTATCAGGCCTAAACAAACACAACTTCCAAGCAATAATAGCACCCCAATCATGCCCAACAACAAAGACCTTACCTTCACCTATAGCATCAATAAGTGCCACAAGATCACCCACAACATGAAGTGTGGTGAACTTAGTATGATCTGACGTGGAAACACCAGTAGTGTCTCCATAGCCACGTAGGTCAGGTGCTATGGCATGGTAACCGTGTGATGCAAGGTAAGGGATCTGGTGGCGCCACGA
Organism: Tanacetum coccineum; assembly: GCA_026074375.1. Taxonomy (NCBI): domain Eukaryota; kingdom Viridiplantae; phylum Streptophyta; class Magnoliopsida; order Asterales; family Asteraceae; genus Tanacetum; species Tanacetum coccineum. The sequence continues at coordinate 131,932 of BQNB010000695.1, read as the reverse complement.
GTACCAAAGTTCTGGAAAACCATGGAGTAAGAGGACAACTGGGCCTTGACCCATTTGTGCTATGTGCATGTTTATGCCGTTGATTTTTATTGTCTTGTGATCTATGTCTTCCATCTTTGGTTTACTGTGAACAGGGGTTAGTTAGGTTTTGTTGTTTTTTCTTGGTTTATTGGTTGCAAAGAAGTTTTGAGATAGGGTTTCATCGGTTCGGTTATCGGTTTGTTCAGTTTATTCAGTTTGGTTATTTTTTTTTTGGCTAAAATTGAAAACTGAACCGAACCGATTTTAAACTGGATCAAACCGAACCGAAAGCCGAACCGACTTCAAATCGGATTAAACCGAACCGAATAACCGAAAACCGAACCGAATAACCGAATCGAATAACTCGAATTACATAATTTTAATTATTTATTCATTTATTTATTTAGTTTTTTAGCACCAAAAAAAATTTTTGAGCTTAAAAATGTTATATTTATACTATGAAAAAGTTTTATTATCTTTTTTTTCATATAAATATATAAAAATGTATAGATTTATACGAATTCGGATTTTGGTTTAGATGGCCAAAACCATAACCGAACCAAAAACCGAATATTTAGTTTGATATGGTTCGTTTTTGACAAATTCGATTCGATTTGATTTTGATTTTAAGTTTATTCGGTATCATCCGAACAATGAACACCCCTAGACGTAGATAAATATTGTGTAAAAATATACTTTAGTAGCCAATATGAGTCCACTTAATCACGGAAGTTGCATTTTGTACATAAACGGTATTTATTTTAGGGCTATTGCTTAAAAATGTATTATACTTGTCACTTTTTGTCATTGTATGTAGACAACTATTTTTTTTGCCATTGTGTCGCTCAACTTTTGAATTCGTGCTATTGTGTGTATTCTGCGACTATTTCTGCATGTAAAATGACAATTTTACCTTTCAAAATTTGAAAAAAGTGAAGGTAAAATGGTCACAAAATGCACACAATAGCACGAATTTAAAGTTGAACGACACAATGGCAAAAAAAATATTTGTCTACAAAAAATGACAATTATAATATATTTTTAAGCAATTAACCATTTATTTTAGTGTTTATACTATGGGTACTTTTTAAAGGTTGTATATCAATTAGTTTCAAATTGATTTGCAACTCAAAACTGCAAATTAATGATGCTAAAACGTGAAATTGATGAGAATATAAACCATAAACAAATTTACAAACTGATGATAAAACCTGGTTTTATTTGACTCGAGTTACAACAGAATTAAATTAATTTTATCGATAAAATTTAATTCATACAAATTTAGGCGCAGAAGTAAGTTAAACAGGTAAAACAATTTAAAACAAAATATTATTTAAACTTTTTAAACTTAGTTATTTTTTTTATTAAGACAATTAAAGTTAAATTCAAACATCGATTCAGTGACTCATTAATATGGCTCGCTAAAAAAAGGTGTTGATTTTATACGAAAGTTTTGTCATTTTCTGCTTACCGACTTCTTTTCGTTTTGATGGGTCACAAAGTCACAAGGAAGTGGGGATCATACGAACTCAAAATCAATGTTTCCTTTTCTTTTTCCGCATAAATAATTCAGATAAATTCTAAAGGTTACATTATGCCGATATGGCAAAGAAAAAAGAAACTAAAAAAAAAAAACTTTTATTTTTACAAATGTTAAAAGTTATAGTAATGCTTTTACAAAAACTAGAATTACAATGATATTCTTTTAAAATATTAACATTTGCAAGATTTTGAGCTACATCTATCACTTAATTTTGAAATATAATAATTAAATGATCAGCTCATATTCTCTTCTGACGAATGCTCTGACGGGATTGAGTATTGTTTGTTGTTGTGATCAAATGACCAAGTACATGCCCGTGTTTAACCTCTCCTGTTGCGTGATACCACATATCTAGTAGTGAACCCATGATTCAATATTACTAGTCGTACGGAAAAGAAAATATATGTGTATAAAAAAAATTACTTTAAACATGTCGAATTCACGTAAACATGAGATACTCGACCCAATGTGTCATATAGGATGGAATGGAATACACATCTTTGAAAGCAAGCCATGTCCAACATGGAACATGATAAAGGAGGCCATTTCCACTTCTTTCAGACTTTATGTTACGTTAATAGGGTCTCGTATAAGTTTGATTGAAAATATGGGGAGAGAATATATTATTAGAGCGAATTCCAGAAATCATCATTGTGGTTTGGCGAGATTACATGTTTCGTCCTCAGTCTTTTGAAAGCGTATGCAGCCTCTTTATAATAAAAAAATTGTGTTCAATTTCGTCCCATGTAAAATTGAAATGACTGAATTGCCCCTGTCTAGAGATTGCATGTTGCACTGAGTTGGTCATGAAGTTATCTTGAAGAGAGATCGTTGATGTGACGGTGAGAATATTTATCTCTTGATAGTCACCTTTAAACTTAGCCTTACTAAACGATGGGAATGTCAGTTTCCATCAAAAGTTGAGTAACTATTGTACATGAACTTCACTAAAAACCATAAAATTTCATTGCTTAGAAACAATCGGGATAATGATTTGCACCTAAACCTTGTGCTTAAAGTTATATCTAACAATATGATTGCAACACATGCCAAATTAAATTGTTAAGATAAGGAGAGAAAAAATGACCCTCATAGCCATATAGGGATGAGTAGTTTGAACCGAAACCCGGAATCGTACCGGTGCCGTACAGAAACAGTACCGACTCTCGATACACGGTACGAGACCGGTACCATGAATCGAGCAAAAAAAATCTAGGACCGCTAATTTGGTATCGGTACCAAAGTGAGATAGCACCAAAAAAATACTCGAAATTTGAGTAGTCGTGTTTTTTAATTAAAGTATTACAGTATAATCTAAACACCTATTGGTCCGTTCCATGCAAAACAACAATCATAAGAAAACTAAACATCTTATTTTTTGCTAAAAAAAACTTTGAGAAGCTTACTATGACAAACTTTATTTTCAAGGAGATCGTTGTTGTTTCTTATTATGGGCAGTTTCAGAACAAAGGAGGATGATATGGCTAAGATTTCTACGTCAGTATTTATCACGAATTTCCCAGAGTCGTGTTCAGCGAAGGAATTGTTTCAATCATGCAAACAGTACGGCCATGTTGTGGATACCTTTATTCCTACCAAGAGGTCGAAAAATGGAAGGAGGTTTGGATTTGTTCGCTTCATTAACGTCTTCAATGAAGAGAGATTGGTGAATAACCTATGTACGGTATGGATTGATCGTTTTAAGTTACACGCAAATATTGCTAGGTTTCATAGACCTCCTCTGAAAGAAAAAAATGTTATACCAAAAAAAGATGGTGGAGGTAAGAGCAGCAATTCATATGTTTTTAAGGAACACAGTGGTTTTAATGGAGGGGGTAATTCGTACGTACATGTGGTGAAAGGTCAAAATAAATCCGGAATTAGGGAGAGTGAAGTGCCTCCTGCGTTGGTATTGAACGATGAATGCCTGTTGTCAAAGGACCTGTCTAAATCCTTGCTTGGAAGGGTGAAACAATTCGTTTCATTAGCTAATCTCAGGAAGGCAGTGAGTAATGAAGGATTTGTTGATATAAAAATCCAGTACATGGGAGAGCTATGGGTCTTATTGGAATTTGGTTCAGAGGATTCTATGAAGCTATTCCAAGACAATGTGAGTATTGGGTCATGGTTTTCTCAACTGAAACAAGCCACGATGGAATTTACTAATGAAGGAAGAATTGCTTGGGTGGAGGTTGAAGGTATCCCGTTTAAGTTGTGGACGGATAACACCTTCAAACGAATTGCGACTAAGTGGGGAGAGTTATTAGATATTGACGATCAGGAGGAGATGTGTTTTCATTCGAAGAGATTATGTATCTACACGAAAACAGAAAAGAACATTTTTGAGGAGTTTAAAATTATTTTTCGTGGTAAGACTTCTTGGATTCGTGCCAAAGAAACTCCAGGATGGGTTCCTGACTTCATGGAAGAAAACGATGATGAAGAACAGAGTGATGTTGACTCTAAGGAGGGTGAATTTAAAGTTCATGATACGGGTATTTATGGCGGTGATAGTGATGTAGAGGAGGCCCGGGAAACATTATTTGAGAAGAGTGGAAAGAAAGAAAATAATTTGGATGAGGAACATAAGGATAAGCAGGAAAAGAATTCGGAGGATCCATTTAATATATACAAGTTGCTTAAGAAGAAAAAAGACACCACTGAGAATGAAATTAATTCGGAACAAACTATGAAGTATCCTCCTGGTTTCACACCAAAAGAGGGTTCTGAAGAGATTGGTATGTATGCGGAGGAATCCAAAAGCGTTAACTTTGTCAATTTGAGTGATCATAAGGCGGAAGAGGCAAACAAGGATGGTCATGGTAATTGTGTTAACAAGAATTCAAAGGAAGATGTATCAAGTTCGGTGTGCTCAGGTCATTTCAAAAAATCTGGGGTACCTCGTACAGGTGGATCAATTCTGAATTTGATGGATGAACTGGTGAAAGTAGGACAAGTTATGGGATACAAGATGGACGGGTGTATGTCGAATATGACAGAGATAATTGAATCACAAGGAGTGAAGGAGGTGAATCGATGAATTTTTTGTCCTTGAATATTCAAGGCCTTGCCCAAAAGGCTAAAAAAGATTGGGTAAAGGAGTTATGTGTTAAAAATAAGGTGAATTTTATGGCTCTGCAAGAAACTAAGATGGAAAATATGGAGTTATTTAGCGTAAAGATGTGTTGGGGGAATTTTGCTTTTGATTATGTTCATAGTGATTCTGTCGGCAATTCGGGAGGTATTTTATGTGTGTGGGATCCCAATTCGTTTCGTAAAAGAAATGCCACTGTTAATGACTATTTTGTTATGATTCGGGGTGTGTGGTGTCTAACTGGTAATGACCTTCTCATCATTGCGGTTTACGCCCCTCATGATTGTAGAGACAAACAGATGCTATGGGATTATCTGACTTATGAGATTGGCAAATGGAAAGGGGAGGTGGTTATTATGGGCGATTTCAATGAGGTGCGTTATAAGTCGGACAGATTCGGGTCGGTGTTTAATGTTCAAGGTGCTAATGTGTTCAATTCGTTCATCACAAATGCGGGTTTGGAAGAGGTTCCTTTAGGTGGTAGTGCGTTTACGTGGTGTCATAAATCCGCGTCTAAGATGAGTAAACTAGATAGATTTCTTGTTTCTGAAAACTTAATATACTCATGTCCGAACATTAATGCTATCACGTTGGAGAGATACCTTTCGGATCATAGACCTATATTACTTCGTGAAGCTTCTTTTGATTACGGTCCGACTCCGTTTAGATATTTTCATTACTGGAATGAGATGGAAGGTTTTAATAAAGTAGTGGAAGACGCTTGGAGGGAAGGCCCGTGTGATAAGACTAATGCGATGTTAAATATGATGATGAAGTTGAAGTTCCTTAAAGCGAAGATTCGGGAATGGAATAAATCAAATATGTTAAGTGTGAAAAACGTTAAAGCCAAATACAAAGAGGAGCTAGAGGCTTTGGAGGCGATTATTGATAGAGGTGATGGTAATGAGGAGATTGTTAACAAAAGAACGGAGGTTGTCAATAATATTCAAAAGTTTGACAAAATCCATTCTTCAGAAATGGCTCAAAAAGCAAAGGTTAAATGGTCTATCGAAGGGGACGAAAATACTAGTTTCTTTCATGGCGTGTTGAATAAAAAACGGAGTATGTGCTTAATTACACATACTTTTTTCCATTAAAAACGAGCTTAAATAACAAAAAACGTACCCAAAAATACATTGTATTTGTATGTTTTCATTTATATTGTGCAGGAAACGTATATCTGACAAAAGAACGAAAAATCAAGCAAAAACGGACAAAACCGAGCACGGAATGGAGAAGCGTGAAAAGACAAAGTCAAATCGAAGCCATAGTCAACAAAAGTCAAAGTCAAAGTCAACCTGTGAAAAGTCAAAGGTCGAAGCCAAAGCCAAAAACCAAAGAATACTTAATGGGCCAACCCGAACCTATCTAATGGGCCAGGAAAGCCCATTAGTATATTAAATAAAGACTAAATGGGTTCGTCATTCATAATCTTTAATTCCAAAATTCCATATGCGAACATGTAAAAAATTTTAGAGACTATTAGTCCTATTGAAGTTTATAATAGAAATCATTGCAAAAATATTGGCCGAATCGCTTGTTGTTGTTGTTGGGAGATATTTGTTTAATGAAGTTTCAATCAGCTTCATCGCGGAAAGACATATATTAGATGGCCTTTTATTCCTTAATGAAATTTTACAATGGAGCAAGACAAAAAAGAAACAATCTTTAAATTTAAGGTTGATTTTGAAAGCATATGATTCAAATTCAAAATGTATTTTTAGATTGACAATCGTAAAAAAATTTAGATTGGCAAAATGGTGTAAGTTGGATTCAAAGCTGCTTAGATCTTCGAGAGGATCCGATCCTAGTTAATGTAGTACAACGAGAGGAGTTTCAATTCTACAAAGGCCTCAAACAAGGAGATCCGTTATCTCCATTCTTGTTCATCCTAATCATGGAAAGTTTACATTTATCTTTTCAACGGGTGGTGGACAATGGAATGTTTAATGGTATTAAGCTAAGCTCTTCGTTGAGTATTTCTCACTTGTTTTACGCGGATGATGCGGTTTTCATGGGACAATGGTGTGATGGTAATATTTCTACTTTAATTCATGTTCTTGAATGCTTTTATCGGGCTTCTGGTCTAAGGATTAATATGAGCAAGAGTAAAATTTTGGGTGTTAATGTGGATAACGACAAGGTTAAAGGTGCTGCGTCGAAGCTTGGATGTCTTATTCTCAAACTCATTTACGTATCTTGGATCGAAAGTGGGAGGGTCTATGTATCGGGTTCATGCTTGGAATGAGGTGATAGATCGGGTGAAGAATCGGCTTTCTAAATGGAAGATGAAATCATTGTCGATTGGAGGTAGGTTAACATTACTTAAGTCGGTTTTAGGATCGATACCAATTTTCCACATGTCGATATATAGAGCCCCTTTGAGTGTGTTGCGTACTTTAGAATCTATTCGTAGTAAAAAATTTAAGGGACATGATATTAACAGTAACAAAGCTTCATGGGTTAATTGGAAAAAAGTGTTGGCGTCTAAAGAAAAAGGGGGCCTGGGAGTTTCAAGTTTATTTGCTTTAAATAGAGGTCTAATGTTTAAATGGATATGGAGGTCTATACCAAAATATTTGTTATGGGTGGCGTGTCGTTAAGACATCACGGGGAACGTTGTAATTGATGAGTACACGTTAAATCTGGTGCCTAAATCCTGCAGGTTGGATATTGTAAGGGAAACTCACGCGTTGAAAACTAAAGGTATCAACTTACTTGATTGTATGCATGTTAAATTGGGGAATGGTGATAAAACTGTTTTTTGGGAGGATATTTGGATTGATGGTAAAACTCTTAAGAATCGGTTCCCGCGCATTTATAGTCTTGAATCTTGCAAATTGATCACGGTGGGTGCGAAACATCGCGGTGCCCTATTTTGGAATGATTCTTTTCGAAGAAATCCCGAGGGTTTTGAGTTGAGCAGGATCCAATCAACGAGTGTTATCTTTGGTGCATGACGTTTCTTTAATTACCTTATGTCTGGCAGATGGAAATGTGACTTGGAGAGCTTCGGGAGATTTTTCCTGTTGCGTCGTGTTAGAAAGAATATACAGAGTGATATATCGCTTTCGTGATGTTGACTCGAAAACTCGTGGATAAAAATATGCGCCGAAAAAGTGAATGTTCGGATGCATTGAAGGTTAAGACAGATTCTCTTCCAACGAGGTTTAAACGTTTTCACGCAGAGGTATTGATATTGATTCCATATGTGTGTTATTATTGTGATAATGGGGTGGAGACGATATAGCACTTGTTCTCCTATTGTTGGCATGGTTAGACAAATTGTTTCGCAATCACTCGTTGGTGGGATGTTCCTTATGTTAGGTCGAATCATACGAGATTGAGGTATAATGGCTTGTGAACTCTGCGGATTTCTTCTATGCAAATAAACGATGTTCGAAGTGTTTTCTATGTCATGTTGTTGACACATATGGTCGTTTCGTAATAATGTTCATTATTGATTCTAACCTCCTTCGCAGGCGTTGTTTTTTGATGATTTAGTTCTCCTATTCTTTTTCATTGGTGTAGGTATAGATGTTATGTGTCTTTTTGGTTGTGTTTTATGTTTGTTTTTGATTTAGTTTGTACGATTGATTAAAAACCCGAATCTTGTCAATTTTTTTTCTAGTGTAATTGCTAGTTTTCTTCTTGCTATTTTGTTTCAATAAATTAATGTCAAAAAAAACTATAGATACTTCACAAACCCTCCAAAAAATTGGACACCAATCTATTATTAATCACTCAAATCATCAAATTTACATCTTTATAGATTTTATGTCGAGAGACAACACAACTGTTGAACCCCAATGTTGAATATTGATAAATCGAGTTCGGATGATAATAGTGAACATTCGGTTGTTGAAAACGGTTTAGTTTGTTTATTTCGAAGATTTCATATGATTTTGGTGGAATTTTGTTAGTTTTGGAAAGTTTGTAAATTACAGTTATCTTTATGATTGTTTCTTTAATTGTTGGTTGTGGTTTTCGACACGTTTTGGTTTGAAATCACTCGAAAATCTACGTTTGTCATGGTTTTTGTTTGCCGTCAAATAAAAAGTTACTAGCATGAGAATCTTTAATTTTTATTTATCAAAAAAAAAAAAAAATAATAAAAAAACCTAATATGCTCTGATTTTTCGGTACCGAATACCATATCGAAATCACGTCTGATACGGTACCGGTACACCGCTTTCATGCTCGGACAAAAAACAAAACCACTAATTTGATACGGATTCGATACCAACCGTGCTTATCTCTAATCGCATATGTCAATTTTTAAAAAGAAATTAAGACATTCGATGAGTATTACTCTTATATACAATTCACAAATGGTCGGTGGCACTGTAGCTGCTACAGTGCTTGCTACAGTACCGGCCCAAAATCTGGCCCAAAGTAAAAAAAAATTACAAAACGGACCCTCAACTTTTAACTGTTTACGACTTTTTTACATAAATTTAAAAAAAAAAAAAAAGCCCCTCAAGTTTCTTTTATTCGCAACTTTTTTACATAAATTTTTTAAATAAAAAATATACGGACATAAATGCTTCTGGACCACGAATAAAATGAGACCAGTATTGATATGTTCCATCCACGAATAAAAAGTTTCATAAACCGTGTTGCCCCCGCCACAACGCACGGGTTAAATTCCAACTCGTTTATATAATTGCTCAAACTTCGAGGTTAAAATATTGCAAAACAAAGTAAAACGCCTTTCACTAAAAATCTTTAAAGGATGACATCCACAAGACATCCATTTCTCCAAAAATGCATTAATCATACGTCAAAAGATGTGTTTATCGAATTAGGATCTAATTAAGTGACCCACCAAGGATTTTGTCTCCAGTTTTCTCGTGACATGTATTCTAAGAGCATTACCGTCGTGCCATCGTTTTGTTTGTCGTGAGAAAAGTGTTGTCACATCAACATTTTCCTATAACATCAGAATACCCCCAACACACTAAAAACATCACTTCCTCGTGTTAAGTGGTGCTATAGTGCAAAAAGTGATACCTTCAAGTTAAAAAAGAGAAGAAAAAAAAAACAAATAAAAAATATAAAAAATGGAATACCTGACCATCTCGCCTGGCCTTAACAGCGCCAACCTCGACGGCGTCAGCTCCTGTGTCGTTGTGGTACCGTCTCATCAGCTGGTCCCAGATGACGCGACCCAAAACGCAAGATACCTAAGCTCTAATGATATTTTAGGGCCCGTTTGGTTTGTTGTTCGGAATCACAATGACTATAAGTTTGATAGATCGATGAAATGTGAATCAGTTTTACACAAATATTATAAGATTCTAGTTTATTATTATTATATTGTCTATTAATTATGTTGGACCTACATGAAAAAGAAGAAAAATAAGTAAACTATTTTAATTTGAGATGTGATGTGAGAAAACAAATTAAAATAATAATAAATAACTAATTAAAAGTTTGAAAGACACACTTCCACCTTTCTTTCATACTATGAGCTAGGGGTGAGCAAAAGAAATCGAAAAAATCGAAACCGAACTGAAAACCGAAAAAACCAACCGAAACTAGAAACCGATGGTTCGGTTTTTAATTTTTTAAAAATCGAAAAAATTCGGTTCGGTTTTAGTTTTTGTCCAAAAACCGACCGTAAAAACCGAACCGAACCGAACCAAATCAGTTTTATAATAATATATAATTAATATAATATAAATAAATGAATAATAAATAATAAATCAAAATTTTAAATTAATATTTATTTTGTTGATGAAATTATATTATATATATTATATATATTATCTTAATGTTTATATATATGTGTTTGTCGTGTACGTGTGTTTAATTGACAATATATCGTTACATATATGACAATGATCATGCTATGTGTATTTTCACATGAATGTGTGTATCTCTCATTTATATGTGTATAAATGTAGAAATTTGTGTAAACATTATTAGGCTCATATTGACAAAAAAAATTAGAAAAAATATCCAATTTTCTACGTAAAACAAGTTTATTAATATAAATTTTCCACAACCAAATATAAACGGTTTGAAACCGAAAAAACAAAAAAACCGAACCGCAAAAACCGAGAAACCGAACCGCCAAAAACCGAGCGGTTTCGGTTTCTGGTTTTATAAAAACCAAATATTTCGGTTCGGTTTCGGTTTTAGCCAAAAACCGACCCAAACCGAACCTTGCACCCTACTATGATGAGTATTGATTTATTTTTTTCATTTTTAATAATGGGTCTCACTACCAACCAAACATTAGAGTCATAAAATAATTCTATTACTTGATTCCATTACCGTAAAACAATCAGAATTCTGATATCATTCCATGAAAGTTAACATCATAGGGCAAACTAACTTATAGCAGAAGTTATATAATATATATCTTTCTTTGTCATCATAAACTTTAATCACGTTAATTACTTCAAGCTATTATTATTTCAGACATCTAACTATGACTTGTATATTTCACAAACTAGATACATGGCCAGCTGCGTATTCCTATTAACGTGCAAAACATTTTAAAAGATATTTAATTTAGCCATTTGCCATTAAAGGCGTGTTTGTTTGGACTTATATATGGGCTTATGAGCTTATTTGATTTCGACTTATATTTCATGAGCCCCAATTTTCTGGCTTATTTTGAGACTTGTGGGCTTATATAAGTTTATCTATATAAGTTTATTACGATATGATAAACTTATATAAGCCCATAAGTCTCAAAATAAGCCAGAAAATCAGGGCTTATGAAATATAAGCCGAAATCAAATAAGCTCATAAGCCCACATATAAACCGAAATAAACACCCCCAAGTATTGATTTGTCGATACCAAAAAGCCTAACAAACTTCAAACTTACGTCTTGACAATAAGAAAGATTTATTTTATGTACATCTTTACTTAATTTCATGAAAAAAAATAGCATAGATCGGTCATAAATGTAAAATTTTGTATATTCATTTATATATCACAATAACTCGTGTTTTTATTTTGAAATCTATAATTTGTGCATATACATTAATTTGATTTATATAATGATACTAACAAGCCAAAGTACCCGCGCGTTGCTGCGGGGCGAGTTTTTTTTATTTGCATAATATTTTTTCTCAGGGTTTTAGGTGGTTTGGTCTAATTTTCCTGCGCGTTGCGGCGGGGCATGATTTTTTTTCAAATTGATACATAAGACAGTGTCGTTCATCATTCAAGGAAAAGGCATCAAATACACGAAACATTGTTTCAATTTTTAACAGAAATACTGTCAATTAATACAAACGTAGTATTGATCATAATCAAGTTTGATGTCTCCAAAGGTTAGCCGATTGTTGACAAAAAGATCGAGGCAAATATATATGTGTACCTGTTTTATTTAACTTTCTATTTTCTTTTTAAGCCATATAGTGAAGTTCTTGACTGTCCGACCACACCTCCATTCTCTTGTTTACTTTCCACATCATTATCTTTTTTTTTACCTTCATATCTGAATAGAAGAAAGACAATATAATAAATTAGTGATATCATGTATTGTATATGTATTAAGTATTGTACATGAAACACCAAGGTTGGCTAAAAGCAACCGGATAGTCTTCTTGCTTTACCTCCTCATATAATTTTTACATTCCGCTTTCCTTATGCTACTTTTTGTCCCTTTGAAATCTGCATCTTTGAAACTTCTGATTTTTCATGCCGACGGCATAGACAAAATGATACAGCAAGGCGGTCACCCAATGGAATTCCGTTTTGGAATTTTTAAGATTCTGCTAATCACCTTGCTTGCTTCCATTTTTTATCCTAGAACCGAAGCAGTATAGATTCAACATCAAATATTTTTTTGATATATTATTTTTTTAGTTTTGGATAACAAATTTCAGATCTACATCAGTTTTTCCAAACTTTAAATAATTGTCATCTTGGAATATAACTTGAAATAGCTAATGAAGATACCTCGTGGTCAATTACAGTACCAATCTCTTCAACGGTGGCAAAATTCTTTAACTCTAACACAACAATCTTACCACCTGGCGAACAAACAACATTTACGTTTTCATCATTTATCACCATTACTTCGCATTTAAATCCCAACAAATGATCAATATCTGACTGTTCCTTCTTATATTCTGGATTATATTCTTTAAAATCGGCAGTAGTGGATTCATGCATTATCCACAACAACAAATTCATTCTTAGTTATACACGTTAACACTTTGTGGAGAAAAAAGATGCAGAAAGATGTGACGAATGGTAGTACTTAATCATGATATTATTCAACATTCATGAGCCTAAAAGGTGTGTGTTTCTTAAACAAAACGTAATCGTAACCTCATTACCTATTCAACAAAAATAGAGACTTTTGCTAAATATTGATTGATACGGTGATAGCGAACCAATAAGGAATGATGCATATAAATAATCAACTTGCTAATAAATAGTCACATACCCAATGATAATTCCATATGCACATCGTCCGTGTATTCTTGCTACTTGTGGCTTTGTCTTGCATTAAGTAGGCAACAACACTTTCTTGTGCAATGAACCCTTAGAAAGTGGGAATCTGTTAATTCCTGTAAATAAAGAATAAGACGTAAATAAAGACGAATGAGGTTAATCCATATTTCAGAAAAGTTATGGTCATTCAAGCAAATCCAAAATGAAGAAAAGGTAATAAACCTCCATAGTCAATACCCTATTTAATGTCATGATGAACTTCTTTGAAATAGCAATACAATAGTCCCACACCTACGCATAAAATAATTCTTAGAATTTAGTCAAAGAATACATAATTAGGCTTTATAAGAAAAACACTTACCTCACAAATACCAGTTTCATTCACGTACTGTTAACTATGTATAAACTCCTACGTTACCTTCATGTAATTCCACCTTTGTCCTTTGTCGCAAAACTAAGGCTCAGATTTATAGATACAGTCCCAGCACCAATACGTGCGTAGGTAAACCGTGTACAGTAAACACAAAATTATCATCATCGCCTAAAAAAAGGAAAAAGGTACGCATCTTTCGCACAAAGAATCCAACATAACTCACATGACACCTTTTCACCTCTTACGACAAAAAATTCAAAGTGAAAACGGTATGAAGCAGAAGAGGTGTCGATCACCAAATGTAAGGCTCAGGTTTGCAAATATATAGGCAAAACCAAAAACCATTCTTGGCTGCAACCGTAACCCGGGTCAGGTTACCTCGCCAAGATACCGGCCATCTTGGCTGCAACAGTAATTCGGGTCAGGTTACCTCGCCAAAGTACCAGCGTCTGTATATTACTACCACAAAACATATAAACACAGACGTTCGTCATCATAACCTTACAACCAATTTTTACCTTTATACAAACCCAATTTTGAATAGGCAGAAACATACATCCATAAAAAATATAGTTAACACCTTAATGCCTACACATAAATCTTGGATTCACGGAAGAGAGAAGCCCGTCCCACAAATTGCAATGTAATTTATATAAGATAAGGGTAATTAGAGCATGTTATATTGTTATTTCAATTTAACTTAATTAAGGCTATGGTAGCTTTCATTTAATAAAGTTGACACGCCATGAGAGTTAGCAAGAAACCATCATCGTGAGTTCAGTCCAAGGGATTTTCTAACAACTTAATGCGATCCAATCAATAAGACAGTTTAACCAATATTTAGATCCAGTTAAAATTTCAGGTGTGGGTTATAAGTATTAGATTATGGGTTAGTTACAAATCCAAGATAATATACTTAATTAGTACCTGATTCATATCGCCGGCCATTTGGAGCCACACCTAAATAATTTTCCCCAATTTGTTGCAAACCAAAGAGAAGCGGTGGGAAGAATCCCGCAGTGAGTTACAAAGCCAATACACATACCCAAATTAACATGTTAGAATACGAATACAGTTTGTGTCTGTTTTGAGAGAGAGAGAGAGAGAGAGAGAGAGAGAGAGAGAGAGAGAGAGAGAGAGAGAGAGAGAGAGATAGAGATAGAGAGAGAGAGTCAACTGGTATTTGTATTATCACATGTTAATGGAGTACTGTCTCGAAAAGGAGGCGATGATCATGATGCTTCTGGAAAATGTGAACAGATTCTAGAAGCACGAAAGACAAAACCATAAGTGTAGATATTTAGAATTTGTGGGTAGCTGAAGTGGGTCAACGTATGGGCTGGACTAACACACTTGGGTTGGACCATAAACAGTGCTTTAAGATGAACAGTAAAATGACATCTCTAATGATTATATGTATAATATCTATAAATGAATAATGGTATTAATTAAATTTATAAATTAAAAAAAAGTCAAAATTAAAACAACATGGTTATGAAAATTGATAAATTTACTTAAGTCCTTATAATTAAATTTTAACCAACTAATGTATACTTTTATTAATCGTACCTTTTTTTTTTGTTTTTTTTTTCTAAAATCGACATATGGGTTTTTATATATATAATTTTTTTCTTAAATGAATTTTAAATGTGTTTGACCAAATTATTTCAAGTTTGACTTTTAATTAGCTAATAGAATGACTCAATTTTATCACGTGTCGGTGTCATAATGGTTCACTCCCATTCATTCAAATTCAATTGCTCAAGATATCTTACCACTTTTTGAAAAGGTAATTGATTTGCATATTTATTTTTTTTATTGGGACATTTTTTTCTGTGTATTATATATTTGTATAATGTTTTATAGTATGCTTTAACTATTTGTACAGTGAGTGTCTCAATCAAAATTTTGAGTGTGCAAATCACCTCCCTTTTGAAAAACTCTTTTGATATAGGAGATGGTGTTACTATTGGTACCCTTGGCCTGCTAGACAGTACAAAAAAAGTATAAAACATTTTCTTTCCTCCAGTTTACAGTGCAACACAGTTTTTTATCAGTTTATGTTCCGTACTTTTTGACAGTTTAATACTTTTGACTTGTTAAACTTCATAATTTTTGTTCCGCATTTCGTGTTTCACTGTTTTATAATATAAACAAAATTATAAAAAATGAAAAAAAACCAGAAAACAGAGGGTACAAACGGCTTTTTAGGAAGGGGGGTCTTTATAACCTACCCCATAGGAGATAATTAGCTTTAGAACTCGTGCGCACATGAGATTTTGGCATATAGTATAACGAGTGATAATATTTCAATAAGTTTTCTTTAAGTTAAATATTGTGACAATTTAGAAATACATGATTTTGTAATGTTTAAGATTTTTTTATAGAATTATATAACTTTTTTATACTTGTATATTTATAATACATGTGCACACACGAGTTTTTTTCTTCTTATATGTTAGCATCGATTAATATTTTGTATATATTTTTATTGCACGAAGCATTTGACTTTTTTGAACTGACATGGTGTTTAGGTTTATCTTATTTAAATTTAACTTATAGATATCATGTTTTAAACATTATGCGTGTTAGTAGCATATGATGACCTTTAAGAAAATATGTGCGGTTGTTATATGTACAATCGCGTCTATTTATTTTCATCTCACAGTACATGTAGGTCGTGTCTTTATTTTAATATTTATATTCTCGTGTGATCGTGTCTTTATTTTAATATTTATATTCTCGTGTGGTCGTGTCTTTATTTTAATATTTTATTTTAAGCGTATTTAATTTTTATACCGGTGGGCGAGTTAAACTTATAAAGAGAACTAACATGATGTGTTATAAAAGAAATATTTTTCCAGATATCTTTGCTTTATCTCATAAAGAGGTATCACTAGGGGTGTTCAAAAAAACCGTGAAACCGACGAACCGAGCCGAACCGCTCAATCCGAAACCGAAAAAACCCGAAACCGAAGAAACCCGAAACCGAAGAAACCGAAACCGAAAAAAACCCGCTTATAATGGTTCGGTTTCGGTTTTTACTTTTAGATATCCGCGGTTAACCGAACCGAACCGTGCATATTATACATGATTATTTTTTAACTAATATTCAAATAATTGTACAAGTATTAACCGATTATTGCAATACTTTTATTGTATAACGACTTTTTCGCTCGTAAAGTAAACATTTGTAAAAATCTATGTGTGAAATGTGATCGTAATCTATAACGTCGAGTAATATTTTTTGTTAATACGTTATATATGAATATTTGAATGCAATTATTGTAACGAAATACTTAAGTTTTATATGACTTTTAAATTCAACATCATTTAATTTTACTAGAAATACATTTTATGTTCTAGACTATGTTATTTTTTATACGGTTAAACTCTTTTAAACGTCAAAAACGGTTAACCGTGACCCGAACCGCGGGTAACCGCTCACTTCGGGTACCCGCATGTCCGGTTACCCGCCTAGTACGGTTCGGCGACGGATAGTAAAATTAATTACCCGCCCCGCGACGGATAGTTTAAATCTTCCAACTAACCGAACCGAACCGCCCCGTGAACACCCCTAGGTATCACATGGGTCGTTGGTTTATGTATAATCTCGTATATTCATTTACATGTCACAGTAACTCGTGTTTTACTTTTTATAATTATAATTCCATGCAAATACATTAATTTAATATATACTGATAATAATATCTATAACTGAATATGTTGTAAATATTTTTCTATAAAATATAAAGTATAGAGAGTATAAAGTCTATGAGTTATTTATTAAATTTATAAAGCTACAAAGAACAATGAAACGAATAAGTATACTTAAGTCCATGTAATTTATTTAAAATTTAATAACTATAGTTTTATTAATAACTTCTCCTCTTTTAACTCTTTCTTTATAAAATTGACAAATGTGTTTTTATACATATTTATTTTGTTTGGCGAAATTTAGATAAGTTTGAACAAAAGAAAGCAAATTTTGATTTTAATTGGCCAATTTAAATGTTCAATCTTGACATGTAGGCGAAATGATACACAATCGTTAGTCCAATTGAATCTTTCTAATTTTCTTTAATAGTTTTATAAATGTACTAGTTTTAATCCCCGTACACGCACGGGGCTTGTACATTATGTTTTTTAAATATATTTATAATTTTTATTTTTTCTGTTTTATAAGTTATGAAAGTTTAAGGGGTTATTTGTTTTTTTTTAAGTCATAATAAAATTTGTAAATTTATAAATTTACACTTAACTCTATACAATTTATTTAAAATTAAACCACTAAAGTTTTATTAATTACCTCATCTTTTTTTTAAGTTTTTGTTTTTATAAATTTGACACATATATTTTTATGTGTTTTTTTTCTTTATCATATTTTTTCACCAAAATAATATCAATTTTAGAAGTATTTAAGCTTTTTATTTAAACATATATTAAAAATAATAAAAAATTTGAAGCATTATACCTAATAAAGAAAGATTCTATAAGAGATAACTTCACAAAAATCAATCAACTTCTATAATCCAATAGATCATGATATTAACACTTCACATCAATCTCCTTCATAAAGCAACACATACTTTTCTTACAAGCAACATGGTTCGTCAAAATTTATCAAAAACATGACAAAAAAAAGTTTCATTTGACACTTTTTCAGATATTGTTGCAACTAATTTAGGAATTTAGGTAGCCTAACTTATGTATAAGTCGAACATTTGTGTGTGATAATAAAAGAAGTTAGTTTTTTTTTTAACGAAAAGAAGTTAGTTCAATATCATGAAATAGTAAGTAAGATGGTGACCAAAGAAACATTTTGTGATGTTGGAAAATTGTCACGTGAAGCCACGCTTTAATCAGGGATCGTTTTGTGATATATAAAGGTCGTGTTCGGCAAAGGGTTTATCAACGTTTATAGATGTGTAAGTTTAGATGTAAAGCCTCGTTCAAATGGATCGATTGGCTCAAAAACCCGTATCTTGTAATTGTCTAATTCTAGCTCCTTGCTAGTCGTTTAATAAAGCTGCTGTTAAAAAAAACGTTTATAGAGGTTTGAGCTTTTAAAATAAGATAGCTTATAAAATAAGATTTGTTTTGTCACATACGCTTATGAAAGCTTTTATAAGTCATAAGCTTTAGCCCATTGAAAGGGACTTATGAGGGCTTATAGCTAATCAAATTACTTAAATACCCTTTAAAATATAATGGATTATCACGCAAAAACCAAATATATATCTGAATTTAATTTGGTGTATTTTTTATACGATTTTACATTAATAAACTTCAACTCTAACTAATTCGTCAAACAACTTTAGAATAATAGAAGCTTTAGCTTTCGGCTTATAATAAAGCTCCAGTCCCAGTCCCAGCCCCAGCTACAGCTCCAGCCACAACCCAATCCCAACTCAAGTCCATTCCGTCAAACATGCCCAAAATGTAAAAGCATTACCAATAACAATCTAGAATTAAGGCTTGGGTTGGACCGTTAAAGACTGGAGTTGGACCAAATGACACCATTTAAGGGTGAAACGATGTCGTTTAGGAATGAGTCACATCGTTTGATATTTTCCCTAAGCTAAATGACGTTGTGTTTTCTATGTTATGTGAGATAAAACAGAGACAGACACATACAAATAAACATGGAGACACATACATAAACAAAAACGGAGGCACACACATAATTTATTAGATCTGGAGCAATAACACTAAAACGAAAATTGTTTTCGTACATGTAAGTAACAACTTTTCATTTATATACTTTCTCATCGAAGATGGTATCAAAAATTAGAGTTTTTTAATTTAGTCGTCTAAAATTGGAATTGTTTTAGGAGTTTTGGTTGAGATGAAGAGTAGAACACCTAATTATGTCTAACTTATCATAACAATAGCCAAAAGTGTAATTCGGGTATTAGGGTTTGTCTTCATTGTTGATTGTTAAGACAACGTTGTTGCATGTTGTAATTTTGCAGTTTTTTAGATCTAATTTGGATACCATTGTCGCATGTTATGATTTTGTAACTTTTTTGATAAGCAATGTAAGTTAGGCAAAAGTTAGTTGTGTGTATAATGTGTTACTATGTAGATTTTAATTTTTTTGGGTATTCTGTTGACTTTGCTAGATAGTTTGGGATATAAATTAAAATCATAAATAACTTTTGATTTACTAAATGTTTTGTGATTTTGGTGTATACTATTTACATTGTTGTTCTATAAAATGTAGCTGATAACTTCTTTTAATGTAGCTTTTTGATTGTCTTCATGGTGTTCATTTTTTATCTATCATTTATTGTATTTTGCACACGTGCTTATTCTTTAAATAGGCAACCTAAGAAATTGTTCATTCTGTTTCTAGGTTATCCAAGATATGTCAAACGATGGGGAAGATAGGAGAAATCTACATAAATGTTTTTTTATGATTTGTGCAAGAAGTTTGGTTTCATCACGTCTGCAGCCGTGCCGAATTTAGGCTCTGAATTTCGTTATGTTATTTTTATGCTAATGATAACACACTTTTTCTTGAACACATCATTGAGAACCATTATATTGATTTCTCACATCTTCCTCAACGTGTGGCTATATAAAATGTGTTCGATGAGTGACTGATATGGGTTGAATCGTCGATTTAATTTTTAAACACTTTATTAAACAAGGTAGATATGTAATTTTCTAGTGTTTTGTGGATCCAGTTTGGATAATACTTGTTTGGCTATGATGATTTGGTCATCCGATGAGTCGTAATTATGGCAAGGGAAAAACTAGATGGCAGAAATTGCAATCGTCTTTTGCAGCCAGTGTGATATACCGATGAGCCGTAGTTTTGGTGTGGTAAGAATCGGTTTGCAAAAAGATGCAAACAGGTTCGCAACCAATATAATATCTGAGCAAAAACAAAAGTAGTTTTAGAACTTGCTAAACCGACGCTAAGCAAACGACAACGATTAAGGGCAAAATGTTGCGTTCTTGGCCACCCAAAACGACGTCGTTTTAATTTGGATCCGACCGTTTAAGGCTGGAGTTGTACCAAACGACGCAATCATTTGTAGATCTAATTTGGATGATACTTGCTTGGCTAGGATGATTCAATCATTCGGTGAGTTGTAATTCTGGCGTGGAAAAAAATGGATGACATAAAATGTAACCGTATTTTTCAGTCAGTATGATACTTCGGTGGGTTGTAGTTTTGGCATGGCAAAGAGCGGTAATGAAACTGTATTTTTCAGCCAACATAATATCTAAGCCAAAATGAAAAAAAAGTTCAGAACGCTGCATTTTTTGGCTTGCCATGGACTCTTTGTGACTTAAGAACTAAACGTAAGCATTTATTGTAATAATCCGTTATTTCAGGTCATTTCCTGACTCAATTATTACCATTATTTATTTTTAGAGTTTTACGCGTTCGCTTTTAATTATTATCGTATAGTTAAATCGCGTAAACTAAAAATCAACATTCAACGTAAACGGGCACCAAACGAATAAAAGTTTACGTCAAGCAAGTGTTATATAATTATTAAGAGTATAATTTATAACGTTTTATATTTTATTTTTATTGGTTACGTAAAGCGTCTACGTATCGCAATAAATTACATTTAGGCATACCCGGAAGCACCTATACATATCTATACTCAAACTAATACCCACTATTATACCCAATATACAAAAATTAACTCATTTACTCTCAAAATAAGTCATATGGCCGGATATAACTTGAAGTTACTTAATAAAATCCTTAAACCCACTAGTATAACACTTTCCTAGTCAAACATTACACACAAGTACCTTACATTACACATGTTTCTAAAGATTGGCACATCACTAGTACCTCCCCACTAATCCCATGCGTCTATTTACCTAGATAGGTGGAGAAGTCTCTTACAAATTGTACCATTAACTATACTAGTTAACCTTGGTTAGTTTAAGGAGGTAGTAACCAACCCTTATTATATAAAGTAAGTCTCGGGTTTATTTTAACACACATTTTCCCTATCAAGTAAACACTAAAACTCTCTCTTGTTTTCCTAAACCCAACCCATGGCTCACTTTTTGTAACTAGGGTTTTCATAAGTTTTTATTTTACAAAGTATTCCAAGTGTTCAAGCATTGATATTAAGTATATCTAAGACCATTCAAGAGTATTAGAAGCTTGGGTTTTGGATTAACAAGGGTTTGAAGCAAGAAGATTTCTACGGTTTTCATTAGGGTTTTGATCTTGGGTTTACTTTATTGGGTTTAAGCTTAAGTGTAAGCTTATGTTCTTGATCCTACTTCACTTCCATAAGGTCTATTTGAAGTTTAACATTTCTATTCATTCGTTTAATTATGTGTACATGCTTGTTATATATGTTAAACACCACCTAGGTTTATTTTTTTTATTTATGGAATATTACAAAGCTATATATGGTTCGAATTTTATATGTATATTGATGACATAATACTTAAAATGGAAGTACACACTTTATATAAGTGTTAAATAATATATATGTTTAGTTTATAAATTAACTTGTGTTGAAAGTTTTATTCACAAAGTTTATGTACAAATATTATGAGGACACTTTATCTTGGTCATAAAATGATGGACAATAATTAGTGGACTTAAAAATATACTAATAACATTATATTAGTGATATTAGAGGATTTGAAATATATAAAACATGTTAAAGTTTATAAACCTATTTAATTTGAATGACAAACCTAAATGATGATTTTGATATTATTTACCTGAAAGATGATTTTTCAAACCTAATTGATGATTTTGATATCATTTACCTGAAGGATGATTTTACAAACCTAATCGATGATTTTGATATTATATACCTGAAAGATGATTTTTCAAACCTAATTGATGATTTTGATATCATTTACCTGAAGGATGATTTTACAAACCTAATCGATGATTTTGATATTATTTACCTGAAAGATGATTTTTCAAGCCTAATCGATGATTTTCATATTATTTACCTTTTTATTTTTAATACAAATACTTAGACATTGATTTAACAAATACGATTTAAATATCATTTCAACTTTTAAAATTAAACAAGAACTATTAGGTGGTGGTGTAACTATATAACATGTGATATTTTATTTATATAAAATACATTATACTCATACGACCTACAATTAATTAGGTTGCATTCGGATTGCCGAGACGATTTACTTATTTGATTTAGATAATCAAATCATTCACTTACGGTGAGTTCATAGCCCCATGTTTTACTATATCAATGATTTACAACTTTTGGGGTGAGAAACATGCATTGTTTTACAAATTGGACGCAAGTGTACATTTTATCATGATTACGTGTTTGCCTAAGTAGCGATAACCCTCTGAGCCCATTATCATGAACTGTCAATTACTTTGTGTGAGCGCGAATGTTATAAATAGATCTATTTGGGATTGACATCCCTGTTCGGATGAGTAGCACTCACTGTGCCGGTTTGCCAGACAACGGACGTATACCATGTCAGAACAATTTAGATGTTGCGGGTTGACATCTACACGGGCACATTAATTTGCAACATATAGGCATAGCCTCAATGTCCATGAAGACTTAGTGGCATTTTTAAATCACTTTATTATGGATTATTTAGTTCCGTTACTTCCATACACTTAGAAATCTTGCAGTCCTACCTATACTTACTTTAAACATATTAATTCACCACTTTATGTTGACGTTTTTAAACAGTTTTTTTTCTCAGGTCAATAAGGTACGAGAAACAAGGATACATTGGTGGTCACCATATTGGAGTCATTACATTAAGGATTTGGGTGCATTACATTTTAGGAATAACTGTTATGTCTTAAAATCTTTACAATTTCATGGATAAACAATTTAAGCTTCGGGCTTTTGTAACAAACAAGTTTATTTAATCCAATGTAGCATTTTTAAACGACTCATATAGAGGTCGTTATTATATCTTGTGCTATTGATCTATGAAGTAACACTCTCAGGCACATATTCCGCTGCGACCCATTTTGAGGGTGTTATAGATTGGTATCAGACCATATTTAAGAGAACTAGGTTTGCTTATTTCCTAGCTAAAACCATTTCACAAACATTGCATCACATCAAACTTTTTCATGTGCATACACACTACTTGTCCACTTGCTTACTTGCTTACGTGACTTATATATATATATATATATATATATATATATATATATATATATATATCTATATATATATATATATATATATATATATATATATATATATATATATATATACTAGTAACATAACCCGCCCAACGGGCGGGTTCGGTTCATAAAACTTTTTTTGAGACAATGTTTGTCGTTTAGTTTTAATGGTTGTCGTGTTTGTGTAAACATAGAATCTCCATTCATCTTTTTTGTTTGATTCTTGATAGTGTGACATATAGTTGTCCGTGTGTAAAAAAATTGTACTAATAAATTGATAACTGTTATACCTCAGCCATCTAACACGGAATGAATGAATATTACCAAGCAACAAATAATATTCGACAGTTAGCCATACCTTATATCTATTATCAGAGTATAAATCAATATTAACACACACAAAGGCAAATCGAGTCAAGTAATGTAAAAACATAAACAACGTTACTGAACAAAGAAGGCCACCTGAAAAGTTAAACCAAACTACGGTCATTTTCCATTTAACAGGGCCGTTGGTGCCGAGAGCCGTTGCAAACTAATATTTGGACAAACAACTATTAGTAAGATTGTTTTATAATCATTATGAACACCCTTTTAACTAAACAAAATCTAAGAAATGATCACAAAGTTAATTAAAGGATCCATCCAGCCAACACATCTTGCCACTTCTAGCTGATGTCTTACAATAGTTCTTTTGACATGGTTACATTCATATACAACAAATACAACATATATTCAGTATATTATGAACACAAAACATAATGGTGACCTTATAACTCAAGGGAACATGTAATTTATATACGCTAATGTTGTTTATCTATATATAAAAGAATTTTATCATTCTAAAGGAATCAGAAAAAATTACAACTTATATAGAAGTACTATTTTGCTCTAATAGATTTCTAACATTATAACAACCAGTAAAAGGATCACTGATAAAAATACCTCATTTGCAAACACAGAAGTTAGATATATATAATGAGGTTAAAAATACCTCATTGTCAATCGTTTCTATTAACCCAACCTGTCGAGGAAGTAGTTGTTGAAGAAGATTCAAACTCTACTTTTCTAAAGCCTTGGGTACAACATCAACGTATTTGTAGGTATCATCTATCAAGGCTAGCAACCGTTCCATTGTGGCTTTCATTCCTTCCATGTCAGTTGGAAGTTTGTCAACTACTGTGGTCTTGAGAATGTCAACTACAATCAATGAATTTCATATAGTAGGTTCATCATCAACCGCGGGGCAGCTGCCAAAATGTCAAATGGAGTTCAAATTTTCACTAAATGAATAACGTAATGTTTGGATAACTATTTATGCAAATATGTAATTCTGTTTTCTGAGTATTACTTATACACAAAATAATCCTTAATCCATAAAAAGGTAGCAACAAAAAAATAAAGTAATGCCAAGAAAATTTAAATCATTTCATAGACAAAGCTCAGTGAAGAATATAAAGTAGGAGTGTATGACAACACTTTACAGATTAGAGTTTTATTTATGATTTTTTAAGCAGGTTTATACTTTACAGGGTATGTTTTATACTTAACAATTTCCCAGTTGAAATTTATTTACTTGTGACCTTTAAAAAAAATGATTGGACAGTAGAAATAAAAAATGACAATTTTACCATTCATGATAAAACGAATGAATGGAAAAGTAAGTGTAAACACATACATCCAACACGTGTAAACACATACACCCAACACGCTCAGCTTCAACCATATGCAGATCCAAAGGAATTTCTTGAAACTGAGCAGCGAGTTGTTAATCTCCCAAAGACAAGTTAACAGAGACAAAAGCTTTTATGGAAGCTTCCCAATTTGTAAATCTAGTGTCAACTGTGAGATGAACAGGGTTTGTAACTTCTCCGAAATAAAAATCATGAATGAGAGCACTGCCACCGGTGACACCAAATCCAGTTGAAAACCTACAAAAAAATTAAAATAGCTTGATCAACTTGTTGAAATTGTTCCATGTTCAAAATGAACTTACCAAGATATATATGACAAGATACAAATATGGTGAGCACATTTAAGCATATAAAAGATTAGCCAGGTGGTTGAGACTTAACTGGTTGCAGTGGTAAAAATGTGTGTGTTTGTGGGTATAAGTGGTTGTGTAGGGTAAACAAATGGAATGAAGGTGGGAATTTAATGAAAAGTTGAATATGAGGGGAAGTGAAAGATGGATGAAACTTTACAATTTACACTTGTCATACGTAACTGTGACCAGCAAGCTTTAGAAACTACGACATAATCATACGACTTAAACATGAAATAATACTTTGGATATCATACAAACAATATTAGAAGCTTCACAACTTTTGCAATTCAAACAAGCAAATTCAAACTAAATACTTTCAGAACAATGCTAATTCGATTAGTCTTTCAGTACATGAAGTCGAGGCACGACAAAAAGATTCAGAAACCTGCTAACTTTCTTTCAAACAAAGAATCTAGACACCGTCATTTACTATAAACCCACAATACTCTTACTATGTAGTAAGTTATCTGCTATATAATCTTTATCAGCTTATATCTTGCAAAGGACCTTGTTTATCCACTAAAGCAGTCTAACAGTCAAAGATATAAATCTATATCTAATAAATAACATGAATCTGAAATAAATATACAAAAAGCACGCGCTCACAAACCACAACATGTTAATGGGCAACATCTACAATTTCCAGATATATGTTCAGAACTCACCAAAAAAACTTTCAGCGTTCCAACTTCACATTACATATTCGTTCTGAATTTAAAAGATAACTCTAGGTGGGAGTTATGCATAATCTATCAATATTCTTAGCAATTCTGGTATGCATAGTGTCGGATGAAAAGAGTAATAGAAAGAAAATAATTTCAAGGATACATTCTCTGATTAATCACATTGTTAGTTTTCAACAATGAGAAAGGGTTTTCTAGTAAGAACATCGATTCTGTTTGTAGTGTTGGACGTTCAATTAAGAAGGGTCTTCGTAAGCCTGGTTATATAGGCGAAAAAGGTATGTACTTTTAATTTTATGCCTATACTAAAAAATATATCGACTGTAACTGTATCATGTACAATGTTATCTACTCTAACTCGGGAAGATTTTAGCAGTTTTTATATTAGATTAACGAAGAGATTGCTCTTAATTAAATGGATCATTGTCATAAACTATTTATTTTGGGTATAGAAACTAAAAAAATTACGTTACCTAATACATTGTGTACTTGTTATCAGGTATCAGATTCAAGAGTGTATTTCTCATAACATCTCAGCCTTACATATTCAGTAATGGTTACAAAATAAAGTTTAATGAAAAACCTTGCTAGCATTGTAATGTTGGATATATTGTTCCTGAATTGGTAGAGGAGGATTCTATTCTATCTTCCATTCAAAAGGAATATGGTTCGTCTACTGCCCTGCCAAACACGATTCTAGACTATATGGTTCGTCTATAATTGACTAACTTTCCAAAAAAAAGTATTACCTCAATGAAGCCAGCACCTACAAAAAGATGATCTCGAGTACTATACAAAGAAACACAAAGGGATAAATTATTTAACCAACTTCTCACCTTAGAGTCAGATTGATTTCCGCTTGATCCTCCTTTGTTCTGGCCTGGCTTACAAAAAAAAGAAGATAATTCAAGTCAGCATGAGAGATTGCCAGAGATAAAACAATACCAGCATAACTTTGATGTGATTGATTTCCGCTTGACCAGACAAGGATAAAATATTTGACCCTCCTTTGTTCTGGCTGACTTACAGAAAAATAAGATAATTCAAGACAGTTGTGATGCTAAATACACAAAAAAACAATCCAATATTAACATATGCTATGAAATATGATAACCAGCTCCTGATAATAATTGCGAGAGATAAAACAATACCAGCATAATGTTAATGACAAGGGATGTCAAAAGATCATATAGCTTCTGATTGTAAATTCATAGACATGTCCTCATTCAAGCCTGAAAGAAAAAAAAACTTGGGGTTATTAGGGTTTTTGATGAATAACGAAGATACGTGATTTTAGGGTTTAGTAAAAAAGATATGATTAAGGAATCGATATGTATTTTAGATTACTTAAAAAGTATAATTAAGAAATTGATATGTATAAATCCCGAAATTGTAGATGAAGGGCCTTTCAATGTTCTTTGTTGAATATCTATAAGGGAATGCAATTGTGTATGATAAATTGTTGGTTGCTCCACTGGTAGAGCACTTAGTTTGTGAATGAGGTGGGTGACATGTTACGAACCTAGGGGCAGGATATATTTTTTTTAAAATCCGAAATTTAATGCCAAGAAACTGTCCATGTCATCATTGAGGTGGCGTCCAGTCACTAATTCATATTAATCCAGTCATACTTAGCCCCATATATATGTTATAGATATATATATATATATATATATATATATATATATCGTATGACATCTGTTTGGCAGGTTTTCGTTATTTGTTCGTTATCCTATCTTTTACTTCATTTGTTATATATTGTATATATCTGTTCACTGGGCATTAGCTCAGCCGCGTTTTCTTTTCTTGCGGCAGGTATTAAGCGGGAAGCTGAGAAATGAGAGATGTGTGTAGGAAGAGTAGAAGACCCACCTTAAGTGAACCTTTATCTTTTGAATAATGTTTGGAAGACCTTTATCTTTTGAAGTTTTGCATTTAGACCCTTTATGTTAGAAATTTTTATACTGTTGGAAGTCATTTTGTTTTATGACTTGGTATTTTTAATTAATAAAGTCTTCCGCTTGCGTTTATATGTTCTTATATGAAACCATAACGTAACTCTTTTTCTCATTATCGGAGCGGGGCGTTACAAAATAAGCTATAGTGTAGTGGCAATTTGCATGAAAGAGAATGTGTGTTTATGTTTGACTAGAAAAGTGAAGGTTTGACCAGAAAGATCAAACCGCTACCTTATATATTCCTTAGTTTTAGATTTGGAAGTTTTGGTCCTTGGGCTTTCTATTACCTTTTATTATCGGTTTACTATATTATAAGGTTAAAACTAGTTAGGGTTTTGGCAGAATTAGTCCTTGTAGTTTGTACGATCTAGGAAACAAGTAGCAAATAGCATTTAAGTCCCTAAACTTTATAACAAATGACAATCTTGGCCCTTTTGAGTTAAAATTAATTAACTCCCCTTCAAATTATAACCCCTTTCAAATACGAAAACTGTTTTCGTTAATTGTGTGATGTTTTAGAAACCCGTTTGATGAAATAAATTTGAAATCACTCTCCCCCTCAAACAATGACCCGTTTTCTATTTAAAGAGAAGTAGTCGTTATTTGAGTTGACAAATTTATTGTGAAAGCAAAAACTAATTAATTTTCAACAACATTTTTTCCATCGTGGTTAACACAAATAATTTTGAAGAATCAATTAAGAAGAAAATTATCTGGTTAATAAAGAAGACTTCTCTTCTTGAAGAAGAAATAACTCACTGACACGTATATTACTCCTATGATGCATGGATATGAAGTAATCCATGCTCGGGAAAAATTAATTACCCGTTGTCAGGAATAACTGTCTTTTTGACGACATACTTTCCTCAGATTGAAAAGCGGGTTGCAGTAAAAAATAACTGCAAGCCATAAAGACATGTTTTAAAAGGTTTGAACTTCTTTTCAAACTTTATTTAAAGACCCGTGTCATTATTAAACGACATTTCTAGGTTCGTAAATATTATCGATTTTCAGAAGACATGTCTTGAAAAATATTTTTGGTATTTTCTATTTTCTGATTTTTATGGTTTTTGTAGGTTTTATATTCTTTTGTATTTTTCTTTTTGGTTTTAAATATGTACATAGGATATATGAAGACCTTCCTTTACTCATCCTCTTCTTCCTGAAGACGTTTTAGAGTTTTCGGAGTCATACTCTTCATTCCATGTCGCAGGAGAAGAAATTCGAACCGCTCTCTTGGTAATGTCTTTGTGAATATGTCCGCAAGTTGATAATCCAGCGTCACAAAGTAAGATTCAACCACGCCATTCTCTACTTGCTCTCTTATGAAATGGTGCCGTATGTCGATGTGCTTTGACCGAGAGTAATGGACATTGTTGCAGTAGAGAGCGATAGCACTTTTGTTATCATAATACAAAGGTATATTATTGAATGCAAAGTCGTAGTTCGTTAGATGTGATCGCATCAAAAGGATTTGAGCACAACATCCAGAAATGGCAATGTATTAAGCCTCTGTGGTTGAGATAGCAGTGCTTTTCTGCTTCTTTAACGACCAGCTCACTATTTTGTCTCCTAAAAACTAAGCACTTCTTGATGTACTTCTGTGGGTATCCAGACTACCTGCATGATCTGCATATGCATAGGCCATTAGTGCCATAACGGTGTCTTTCGGATACCAAAGACCCATGTTAATGACTCCTTTGAGGTACCAAAAGACCCGCTTAATTGCTTCAAGGTGCTTTTTGGTAGGCTTAGCCTGATACCTAGCACACATGCACATGACAAACACAAGGTCTGGTCTACTGGCAGTGAGGTACATTAATGAGCCGACCATACCTCAAAACCGAGTCTGGTCAACTGAAATCCCTAAGGGGTCCTCATCCAGTTTTGATCTATCCACCATGGGTGTATATATAGGGTCAGACGTATCCATTCCATATTTTGTTAAAATTTCGAGAGCATATTTTGAATGATTAATAAAGATGCCTTTGGGACTTTGAGAAACTTGTAATCCTAAGAAAAACGATATTTGTCCCATCATTGACATCTGAAATTTTAAACTCATCTCTTTTGAAAATATGTCACAAGCTTTAGGATCGGTTGAGGCAAATATAATATCATCTACGTTAATTTTAACAAGAAGAATCTGTTTGCCTGTTTTCTGAGTGAATAACGTATGATCCACTACACCCTTGGAGAACTTGTTTTACAGGAGAAACCTTGATAATGTGTTATACCATGCTCGTGGAGCCTGCTTTAAGCCATAAAGAGCCTTCTTTGGATGATAGACATGTGTAGGGTGAACTAGATCAACAAATCCCTCGGGTTGACTGACATAGACTACTTCTTTCAGCTCACCATTTAGAAATGCAGTCTTCACATCCATCTGGTAGATGATCATGTTCTTGCTGGCTGTATTTGCAATGAAGATTCTAATAGCCTTTATCCGTGCAACCGGTGCAAATAACTCCTCAAAATCGATACCCTCCTTTTGACGATATCCTTTCGCTACTAAATGTGCCTTGTTCTTTAGAACATCACCATACTTATCAAGCTTGACTTTGTAAATCCACTTGAGAGCGATTATCATAACACAGTCTGGTTTTAGAACTGATTCCCATACTTGAAGCCGATCTAATTCATGAATTTATTCTTGCATAGCTTCAAACCAGCAAGCTTCAGCCATGACAGTCTTAAAATTATTGGGTTCGACTTTTAAAAGTACAAAATTGTAAAAGCACCACAAGGCATCGGTAGCTAACTGTTTTCGGGTAGATACCGGACGAGAAGGATTACCAATTATATTATCCATTGGGTGATCCTTGGACCATCTTCTGAGATGATTATGTGATTAATAACTTGATTGGATTTAGCTAAACTAACATCCCCTGATGATGACTCATCAGAACTAGGTTCTGGAGCAAACACGTTTATAAAGGGAATGTCTTCAGCTTGAGCAAGAGGATTATCTTCGATAGTAAGTCCAGCTGCAACACTTTGATGTGAGATAGGAGTTTGTACTCAGGAGGATGACGATGAATGATTTGTTGACGGTGCATCTTGATATATTGTTGTAGAATAAGGTGTACCAGATGAAACAACTGGAACTTGAACTGCAGGAGTAGGAGGTACTGGTCTTTCAGAAATAGGGGGTTCTAAGTATTCATCGAACATCAGTTGGAATAAAATCTCCAGATCTTTATTAGTTGGTGGTACATAAGGAGCTGCAGGGACCGGATTTGGTACGAGCCCTAAATTGATTTGTCCAGGCATCAACAAAATAGGCTCGGGTCCTGAACTAATGTGCATAGGAGCCATTTGCTCAGTCAACTCATCGAATTGCACATGAATTGTTTCCATGATTCACCGGGTTCTTTTGTTGTAGATTCTATAACCCTTCCTATTAGGAGCATAACCAACAAAAATCCTAATATCAGTTGTTGCTTTCAATTTTCCAAGATCTTCGCTGCCATTGGTAGGGTAACAAAGAGCACCAAAAATTCAGAGAAATTTAAGATCAGGTTTCTTATCATGCACAAGCTCATATGGGGTTTTGTTATGACTAGTATGAATTAGGGATATGTTTTAGGTGTAACAAGTAGTAGCAACAACTTCTGCCTATAGAAACATTAGAGCTTTTAAAAATATCAGCATTGTCCGAGCAGCTTCCACAAGAGTACGATTCTATCTTTCGACAACGCCGTTCTGCTGAGGAGTTCTCAGAATAGATTTTTGGTGAAAGATGTCAACACTTTCATAGAATTCAGTCAAAACTTGGTTAAAAAATTCTGTGCCACTATCTTTTCAGATGTATCTGACAGTTTTGTTGAGACCAACTTGTATTTGCTTTAGAAATTTAATGACTAACTCTGGTGTTTCATCTTTTGATCTCAAAAACTTAACCCATGTAAATCTTGAATAATCATTTACGATGACCAAAATGTATTTCTTCCCATTAATACTATGCACTCTCATTGGTCCACACAAATCCATATGAAGGGTATGTAAGACTTCCATAATGGTGTTTTTAGATTTGGGTTTGTGGGTATACTTCTTGCTCTTTCCTAGTTGACAAGCAGAGCAAAGATGGTCTTTCTCAAACTTTAACCTTGGTAAGCCTCTTACCAGATATTTCTGTGCAAGATCATTGATGGTACCAAAGTTCAAATGGTTTAACCGACGATGCCACAACCATGATTTATTCTTTGAGGCTTTTGAAAATAAGCAGATTGGAGAGGACTTCATCATGTCTTCAACAGAGATAGTATACAGGTTAGAGCCACGAGAACCTTTAAGTAACTCCACACTATCTACATCTCGAACATAACACAAATGTTTTCTAAATGCCACTTCAAGATCTGAATCACAGTTTTGACCTACTGATGACATCAAATAACGTCACATTTATACTATCATTTATCCTGAATAAGTTACCCACTTTTATATAATTATTGCAAGAATTTGCATTTAATTGCTTAAAAGTGTTATTTGTAGTAACTAAGGAGTGATTTGTGAAGACATGCTAAAGGAGCATATTTTGGAGCTAAAACGAAGATATTTGAAGATAGCTTATTTCTGACAAATACGCCATATCCACAAAAAGAGATACGTCATATCAGCACCAAGTATTCATAAGAAAACGCGTATAACTAATTCCCAATACGGCGTATCCTACTTCTGCCATACGCCTTATCCAGCTGGATAGACATTCAAAGATATAGAGATATTTATATTTTGGGAATAAATATTTTATTGATTATAAACTTTGTGCGCACTCTAAGGAAAACACCCCAATACGCTGTATTGGCCTAGCCCAATACGGCGTATCTATTCTTTTTCAAACACTACAAATAGAAGACTTAAAAAATGAGTTTTTACTGTGCAAAATCATATTCTTCATACCATACACAAAAAAGACGATTTTTTGAAAAAAATAAGAGCAACCA
Organism: Tanacetum coccineum; assembly: GCA_026074375.1. Lineage (NCBI taxonomy): Eukaryota > Viridiplantae > Streptophyta > Magnoliopsida > Asterales > Asteraceae > Tanacetum > Tanacetum coccineum. Next base: position 98,703 of record BQNB010000695.1, on the reverse strand, counting down.
AAGGTCAAGCATCCATCACGATTCCATAGAAGACACCGTGTAATTCCTATACTCTTGTAATCATTTAATTTTTGGTATCGTTTGGTAAAACGTTTAGTTTACCTTGGTTATTGATCATGCTTGTATAATTACAATGGTTATGGGCTAATACCCTAGGGTATTAGCCATCTTAATGAAGATTTAATGTTTGGTTTGTTTTAAAATCAATTTCTTAATTTATCGTTGAAGCTTTAATTATGTTTATCAGATGATACTTGTCTACGTGTTTGAATATGCGACCTATCATTTAACTGGGTCTAGTTACGCCTAACAAGGGAGTTAGATACTAGGATAGCTCTCCATATCGTGTTTTATATTACTGGACCAATAGGATCACAAATAATGTTAGTCTTTTCTTAATTAAGTGCATAGTTGGACAGAGCAGGTAACCCGTAATGTTTCACCAGTATGAGTTTCTTTAATAAATTTGATAAAGAATTGAAATAGTGGAACTACCAGTATACGAAAAATACCGTCAACAGAAAGTGGTGTGTAAAGACCTGATAGGCTAGGTATATCCAAACACCAAACCTTTAATCCTAGATAGAATATAATTAAAACTAAAAGGAAGCAGTTGTTGCAGGTAGGTAAATGAGACAAGATACAACGTGTCTAAGGTTCTTAGGATGAAAGTCCCTCCTAAGTCTTAAGAATGATATGCCGCTTTGAGATATGACATCATTGCACTAAAAAAAGCAAACTACGTATAAACGGATTTAATATGGCTAATACAGCTTTCTATCATTACGCTGTATCGCTCAATTATCTTTTGAATGTTTTCCCTTGTCATGTTATGTGTTTTAGAATTGATTATTGTCACCATAAAACCTGTGCCAGTCTCTCAGGCTGAAAACACCCCATCATCATTAGAAACATATATAGCATAGGTTTAACAAGTAATTAGAATTAACTTAATTAGAGTAATTAAAATACTGATAGAATATAAGGTTAACGACCTTGCTCTTAGTGTTCGACACCCTACTTACCATAAAACTCCATCCGATCGGGTACACTTCCCGTTAAAGTGTTGTTTTAGGATAAGTCGGCTAAATATAAATTTAAAACTTTGTAATTAAGAAATTGACCCTACACGATAGCACATCAAGTTTTTGGCGCCGTTGTCGGGGAGTGAAAAAGTTTAACATTTAGTTTTATTAGTATTTGTAACCATTAGTTTAAAATAATCTAATTAGTTTAATTTAATTCTGTTTGTAATTAATTTAACTGTGTGTTTAAATTCCCGCATTATTTAATTGTTTTCTAGGTATTATGTTTTGATAGATCAACAGATACGCCGTATCCACCAGTTAGATACGATGTATCGACCTTTCCACTCAGAACAACGTATTGATCTCTACAGTCTAAACAACGTATCTGTTCTTCCAAACAATATGACATATTCTGTATAATCAATACGGCATACTGAACTTCAGCAGACCCATATGGCGTATTCAAGTTAATTGAATATGACGTATTGGTCATCTGATACAGTAACAATGTAAAATTTGATTTTCGTGTTTAAGCCTATCCTACTGATTAATTATCCACTATTTCAGGTGATGCATGATAAGAAGTTCCACTAGGGAACTAGTTACACTAGGGAACTAGTTACACCTTTTGAAAACCCAAAAAGCGTATTTTGCTCAAAAAGGAGGCTTTTCGAGACACCTGGTCTTGTGGAATCGAGTTCACCAGAGCTTGATTTATTTTTTGACATCGAAGAACATTCAGAAGAAGAAACTACAGAAATTATGATGGAAACAATAGAGCAATATATGAGCAAGTCCCGTGGAAATTATGGGTCAGTAGTTGTTAGGCCCAAAATTAACAACAAAACTCACTTTGAGTTAAAAGGGCAATATCTCAAGGAACTTCGCGAAAATACTTTCAACGGTTCAGAACATGAAGACGCAAACGAACACATCGAAAAGTCCCTGAGATCTTTGACATATTTCATATTCCCAAGATGACTCAAGATCAAGTAATGCTTCGAGTTTTTCCTATGTCCTTAACTAGAGCCGCAAGTGGATGGCTTAGGAACGAACCATTAGGTTCGATTACAAGCTGGGAAACCCTGAAAACAAATTTTCTAAACAAGTACTACCCACCTGCTCGTACTGCAAAGAAAATGGAGGAGATTAACAACTTTCAGCAAGAACCGGACTGATGATGTACCATCGTCTTCAGGTTTGAAGGCCTCCCCTTCGAAGCCTAAATGGGATCTTCTCCCAATTACAAACAATAACCTTCAAATAATTTTGAATGGCGTAAAACCACCTTCGGGATGGTTACCAGTATAGGAATCTGTCATGCGAAGCCCTACACCTTCGCGGTGGGCATTCGATGAAACTAGAGCAAAGGTCAGATAGTCAAACCCACGTTCTCCATCTCTATCAAGGTCTTCCTTCCAAAATAGAGATCGTGGTACACAACCCTAAGAATCACCCCTTAAATCGCGAGACACCCCTACGATCACCGGTCTATGTGCTAAGCCTTGTCCCATCTTATTTCTACACCTAAAAATAGACGGTATGGGCTCCAGGTATGGCTAGAACTTTATACATGCTTACTTACGCTATCATACTTTACCAAATACAAAGCACATACTTACTCTTACACCGGAGGTGATTCGCAGTGACTCCCCCTACACTTCACTTAACATAGTGTTTTTTATTTGTGTTGACATAGGTTATTTAAGGCTTGGCCACTCAGAAACCACCCAAAGAACCCTTCGATCTCATCAAAGCCTGATCGTGCCCATATTTGCACAATCAGTGGCGCCATCCGTGGGACCGCAACAATTAGTCCCGTTCTAACGAAGTCAAATAACCTCAAAACCACTCTACCTACTTTTCTGGCATGACAAACAGAAGAGAAATGATGCCACCACTGGGTTTCTCAACACCACCTCAGATACCAAACATCACCACTAGCAAAAGACCGCCTATAACTACTACCGTGTTTGCCGCCACTACTCCTGAAAACACGCCATTTGCATATCATGCTTCCACTTCGACTAATCCTAACCCTACGATTAGTCCTGCCTTTGTGGAGGTAAATTATGAAATCCTTGAATCTCTCCTAAGCGAACGACGAAGGCAGATACGTAATGAAGATCTCTAAACTAAACTCGAATACTTAAGTGAGGACTATGATGAAGAGTGAGAGATGGAACCAAGGCTTGAGCCCCGCAAGGAAACTACTCTAACCCTCCAGCTAAGGTCCCTTGGGGTCTATAGACAACGAGAAAAAGTTGTAGGATTCGAGGACGCACCAAACAGGGAAGGAAACAGGAGGGGAAGGAATGCCGAAGGTATTAGGCCTTCGAAGATTGAAGCAAGGGAAGGTGAAAATCAGAGGGCGAATCTTTCCCTACTTTTGGCGGCTCACTTAGGAAGAAATGAAAACAGTCAACCCCTACGGACATCTTTAACCTCTGTACAGGGAGGCCATCAGCCTTCGACTAACATGGGGGAAACCTCCCTCCTAACGGTACGCTTCTCTCGCACCATGCTCAGACTTTCATACCTATTAGTTTGCATATTCCTATTGGACTTATGCCTATCCACGTTAACCTCTACTCTCAACCATCTGCAAACCTTGTCCATGGACAAGCTCTGAATTTCCCTTTCCAGACCCAGATGGGCAATCCCCCTGTTGGGGGCACCTTCGCCTATCATCCTCAAGGAGGATATATACCACAGGATTTTACCAACAATAGCGTACCTTCATATATTGGACCTATACATCCAACTGTTACGCCTTTAAGTAGCTACCCCGTCTATACACAGCCCATGTACGCACCTCCAAATATGCCTGCATACCCGAACCATGCATGACCCTTCACAGACTCCACAGGTTCTGTAACCCCTTTTGTTCGCTGGATCGAGGATTATCCTCTTCCAGACAGACTAAAAATGCCTTCCCATATTAGTTCTTACGATAGGAAAGGGGACCCGAATAATTTCTTGCACCCTTTCGAAGGGGCTATCCGCATGCAGAAATGGTTGATGCCCGTAGCTTGCCACATGTTCACATATACCCTTAATGATTCCGCCCGCATATGTTGGAATAGTCAAGAAACATGTAGCATCCTCAACTACAAGGATCTAAAATCCATGTTCCGGTTACACTTCAGTCAGCCAAAGAAATTCACAAAGACACACTTGGTAGTTCACAACATTAAACAAAGAGAAGGCGAAAGCACTCGAGCCTTCATCACCAGATATACAGATGATACCTTGCTGATCTTGGGTTTACATAAAGAGCAACGAATCTCAGGTTTTGTTCACGGCTTGAGAACAAGAAGTTTGGTCAAGCATCTCTCCACGGACCTTCCATCCACTTACAAAGGTCTAATGGAGAAGACGTATACATGGGTTGAAGCAAGAGAGGTAGCTACTAATGGTGCCTCAAACGATCAAAGAGACAGTTTTGAAAGGTCAAAGAAAAGTTCCTGGGATAATAAGAGAGGACAAAAAAACAAAGACAGATTCTCCCCCTACTGAGGACCCAATCGTGGTTTGCTTCCTAGTCTGTCAAAAAGTTCGAAGGAAATTTTCGCTACAGAAAAGACTGTAAGAAGCTTTGAGCCACCCCCAAAGATGTTTGGAAGCAAGCGATCGCGAGATATGTCTAAGTACTATCACTTCTATGAAGATTACGAGCACGATACCAATGATTGTAGACACCTCAGAACTCAGATTTAAGAGGCTGTAAACTCGGGTCTACTTTCGCACCTCGTAAAAGGAATAAAAAGGAAAGAACAAAGTCATCCGATACCCCACAAGGAGAAAGCAGACATGATAAAGGAAAGGCACCTGCTGAAACACCTATACTTATGGTAAGTCAAGATACCCATATTGCACAAAGTCTCACATAAGAAAATATAGACTATGAAGGAAAGGAAATTATATTTCCTCCAGTAGCAAGGGTGAATAGCGCGCCAGTCATTATAGAAGACAAGATATTTGGAAGAAAGGTTGGACGAGTATACATGGATGACAGAAGCTCATGTGAGATTATCTACGAAAGTTGCTTTGAGAAACTGAATCCTACAATCAAAGCCACTAAAGTAGGCCTGAAGACCCCTCTAGTAGGATTCCCATGAGAACATTCATGGTCCGTTAATGAAGTTCCTTTAGAGATTACAATAGGAGACGCCCCCCTCTCAAGGACATAAACTCTTAACTTTGTTATTGTAAGGTCCGACTCACCACACAATATGCTGTTAGGAAGAACAGTGATGCAAAGGATGGGAATCATAGTCTCAACAATTCATGGAGCCATCAAGTTTCATACAAAAAAAGGAATCAAAACTGTACTTTTGACAGACGAAGGTAATGAAGGAACGAAGAGGGCCAGAAAGATACCTACCACAAGTAAGGAAAGGGTCCTCAGTTGCGTCAACGCTGAGGAAAAAATTATCGTAAATGACAAGTATCCCGACCAAACGGTGACCATCAGAAAGCAGCTACCTGACCATTTCAAAAAAGAGCTGCAAAACCTCCAAAAGTTAAACGCATACGTCTTCGCATGGACACACGCTGATATGACAAGGATTCCAAGAACCATAATGGTTGAAGGAAAACCTTTCAACACGGAACATAAGCTGAATGAATACAGCCATATTAAGCCAATAAAGCAGAACAAGAGAGGTTTAGGTCCAGATCGCAACATGGCAGCCAGTAAAGAAATAAAAGAACTTACGAAAGTAAGGATACTACAGAAGGCCAAGCGCCAAACATGGGTAGCCAACTCTGTTATGGTAAAAAAGAGTGATGGAGGATGGAGAATGTGTGTGGACTTCACAGACATAAACAAGGCCTTTCCCAAAGACTGTTACCCACTACCAGAGATCGATTGGAAAATAGAATCCCTCTCATGGTTTTATTTGAAGTGTTTTTGTCACACCCCACCAAGGCAGAAACGTGAGGTGTAACATATCAATAAGCATCACACAAGATGATAGATAAAAACACCATACATGATTTAAGAAAAGCAAAGTTATCCGAATTACAACATCTTCAAGAACAAATTTAAAAGTACATGAAACATCATAAGTTGTTTCTATCTAAACATGGATATTCAAAAGACAAGGTTCTTACAATTATGTAGGCATCTTGACAATAACTGAAAAACATGGCTCTAAGTTTCCACCTTGGGAACGTCACCTGAAAAGCATGATAAAACGGTCAACTAGCAAGATAGTTGGTGAGCTCTCAAAATTATATACACAAAATGTAGTTTTAGATAAAGAGTAGATGTCCGATAAAAGTTTACCAACTCAATGGCAAGTTATCAAAAATAGTTGTCCAAGCCAAAAATCAATTCCCAAATAAGTTGAGAGTCCAAAACAAATCAATGTTTATGTATGCTATAGTGATTATGCGAGGCACTACTTAAACGAATTCAGCCTAACCGTTCCAACTTCCAATCAAGTTCTAGTTGTATAGTGTGACACAAACACTTAGTACTATGCACCCTTGTACGGGGAGTGAGGAGGGGATAATCTCCTAATAGCGCTATCCATAAGTACTAACGTCTCAATCCCGATGAGGGGGATAATGAGTTAAAAGTAGTGGCGGGTTCCAAGCATACAACAACATACATGCCAAGTTCAAGGTTCCAAGTTCAACAAGTTCAAATCAAGTTCCATACGTTTAAAACAAGTTCGAGTTTAAATGTGTTTAAAAGATTAATTACTTCAAAGTAAGAGTAATAAAATGACACATCATGCTTTCCACCCCAAAACATTTAAAACATGTATGAAAAAGGGGATGTGAGAAACTCATCGTAGATAGGAGTATCGATCGGGAGAATCAACAAGAAAGGAGAATGATAACAACGATCTCAACCGCGACCTATAATAGTAGTGGTCCGCGTATAAGAAAATATAGCTATGCGATAATGCATATTTTGAAATGATATAGAAAATTATATATATCTACATGTATAAAATCCTATGTCAAAGAATCCATGCTCAAGACATAACCTACCATTTCCACGCTTACGTTTTCCTAAAATTTTTACCGGTTTTCCTAGTCGCTTGACGACGCTTAAAGAAATACTAAACGACCACAACCAATGCTCATCTCTCATTTACAACCACCTATATGTATTGATAGACTACTGTAATTTTCCCAAAAATTATAGACAAGCTTAACCATTTTTCAAAAATACAACCAAGCAACATGTCCAAAACAGGGTCTGCTGGAACCTTGCCAAAGTTTGGCATGAGCAGACCCCTTTAAACATTCCAGAAAATTATGAAAAAATTACATTACTTCACACATATTATGGACATGCTACAAATTAAATTTCGTTGAAAAATATTAAGTTTTGATATGTCTGCTCACTACATCTTTGCAATCTAAATTCTGGACCAGAGTTGCAGTTTTGACAACACATCTTGTAAAGACCTTTTGACTAACTTATACTTGCTGAAAATTCATGAGACCTTTTTCGTAGACTCTTTGAACTTAGTTTTAGAGTCAACAAACTCTATAAAAGCTTTTAAAATGACCAAGTTATGACGCACGCAAGTTGACCTAAAATTCTGCGCAAAATCGCCTAATGCAGAATTTGACATAACAAGTTTCCAAACTTCTAACTAGCGTAGAAAACTCGTTTTTAGGAGTTATCGGACGCGCGAACTAGCGCCACGAAGCTATGGATACAACCTATCATAATCCTAGATCAATACTCAGTTTACCATGACAAAATTTTACCTACAAGAGCCTAAACTTTCTGATCTAAATAGGGGTTCTATAACACCTACAAATCGCCAAAATTTCGCATCAACAACACTTCCAATATGCTAAAACCAACCAATTAATCATGCTAATTATCCTAAACTATCCAATATCCCAAAAACAAAACATGCTTGACCATTAATGGATTCTCGACATAACATCTAACACATGCATAATATATATATAATCATATCAACACAAAAATTAACTAGGACACTTACAAGGATACAATGGAATAGTTAGAAGATCAAACCATAAACCCTTATGGTTTCTTGACTTTGGCTGAAACCCACAAACATAAATCAAAGACTCGAAATTCTTGATTGGTTTCACCAAACTTGTTAAAATCACTTAATCTTGAACCCTTACAACACCAATTATACCCAATTTGATAAAAACCTAAAAATCAAGAATCTAATATAAATCAAGAATTTGAGTAACTTGATGCATGCTTGATTTTATTTGAAAAGGATGATGGGGTTTTAGTTTAGGGATGATTAGGGATTGATTGGAAGTGATTTAAGAATTTTTTTATGATGTTGATGGTGGTTTGGTGTCGATTGCCGACGAACAGAGAGAGGGATGGAGAGAATGATCCATTTGTTTGATGTATGTGTGTGTTTTTGGAAGTATTGATTGATATTGGGAATATATATTTATAGGGGATTTATCAAGTACTCGGGCAGAATTTGATTTAAGTATCTAAAATTTATCATAAAAAAATAAAAGGGGCGTGGTTTGGTTTTAGTGTAGCCGGCCCCTAAATGGGCTTGGGCTAGGCATGCTATATAGTTTTTTTGAACTTATATTACATAGTTCTCGGGCACAATCATCGAATTAACTCGTTATAATTTATAAAAACACGATTTTTGATGTGGTTTCGGCCAAACGCGGGTAAAAATCGAAAGAAAATATTAAAATAAAATAATTAAGCTCTCGAAGCTAAAATATGGAATCGTTGATTTCTCGATCGTTAAAACGAATAATTAACCAAAGCTCAACTCGCGAATAATTAGAATGACGATTTTTACTAAATCGACTAAAATAGTCAAATAAATTATATAAAATTTAGAAAATAGAATTTAAATATCGGGGTAAACAGCGACGTGAAACACGAGTTGCATAGAGATGAGCGTTAAAAGCTAAAAGTAATAAGACCGCATAAAAGTGATTGCATAAATAATTAAGAGAGTCTAATATCATACGTTTACTTTCGGTTACTGACCTTAAAATTGACGGATGTCACAGTTTCCTAGACGCCTACAAGGGTTACCATCAAATCCAAATGGTAGAAGAAGACGAATACAAAACAGCCTTCTACGCATGAGAAGGAGTCTTCTACTACAAAAAGTTGTCGTTTGGTCTAAAAAATGCAGGGGCAACATACCAAAGGTTAGTGGACAAGGTCTTTAGTCACCAAATTGGAGGAAACCTTGAGGCTTACGTGGACGACATGGTCATCAAAAGTACTTCCAAAAAAAGTAATGTTGAAAGATATACAAGAGACCTTCGAAAGATTTTGATCGATCAACATGAAGCTAAACCCAAAGAAATGCTCATTCGGTGTTGAAGAAGGCCTCATCCTGGGATACCTCATTACTAAGCATGGCATAAAAGCCAATCCTTTGAAGGTTAAAGCGGTCTCTGACCTCCACTAGCCAAGAACACTAAAAGACATACAAAGTCTCAACAAAAAGCTAGCAGCCCTCAGCCGGTTTTATCAAAAGGTGCGGAACGATACCTAACTTTATTCAAAGTACTCAAAGGATGTTGTTGATCCTAACTTTAGATCTATTTCTTAGCTTGTAAAGATTAAGTTACTTTGGATAAATCCAAAACAACTATGGTTGAAACTTTGTGAATACTAAAGAGTATGCGGAATCTACTCTTTATTACTTAGAAGAATGTTAATGAAACAATAAACTTTAAGAACAATGATATAACTAAAAAGCTCCAATATTATTATTAAGAATAATACGAGTACTCTGTGTAGAACTCGGGTTTACAACCTTGAAGCTATGTATCAAACGTCTATCTCTATTATTATTCTTTAATCTTCATGCAGCAGTCTTAAGCCCTTTAGCAGTATTAAGTTAGTACTAGCAGTACTAGCTTTCTTCTAGCAGTACTAACTAGTTAATACTAGCAGTTGTAACTTGAGCAGTACTAACTCTTAACTTGGATGTACTAAGTATGAACACATTTAATTCCTCGTAGACCCAAAAATGATATCATCTACATATACTTGTACTAGTAGAATATCACCTTTGACTCTTTTAATGAACAAAGTCTTATCTATCTGGCCTCTCTGAAATCCATTGTCCAACAAATAGGTAGATAGAGTCTCATACCAAGCTCTAGGAGCTTGATGTAGACCAAATAATGCCTTTTCACTACATCTTGTAAGAACACCTCTGACAAAGGATATTCCCTTTCAACTAGCATGTAGATATCTATTCCATCCTTTATAGATACATGATGCACTCCACATGTATCATACAGTCTCCATGTTATATCATGAATTTGTTTTTGAGACTTCCATAACTCATCATCAGCATCAGGTTCAAACAGTCTCTTTAACTCTACCCAGATCTCTATTTCTTTATCTTCTGTTAGTTCTGTTGAGTTGAACCTTTCTTGAACCAGACTCCATAGTTTGACTAAATCATCCCTGTCAAAAGTCTTTAGCATATCTTCAAAAACCTGATATACCTCTGTATGATTACCAACCCGGATGATTTTCCAGTACATTCTTGAATCTTCAGTGTAAACCTCTAGTCAAGATTTGGAAATTTGGTTAGCAAGCTATAATAATCATCCCTTCTTCTGGAACTATGATCATCAATTGCTGTAGCTCTTCTTGTGATAGCTCATCTGACTTTTGCTTCTTAGAACTTTGTTGACCAAGTTCTTCTTCTGCAGCTCTTTTAGTACTTCCAGCTGCTATCTTAGGAACTGTTCTGTCAACATCACTCTCCATTGGAGTAAAAGTGTTTACCCTTTTCATTGTTGCTTCAAACAAACTCTTGATCTCATCAAATGAATATCCTCTCAAACTACTGTAGTGTAATAGCTTGCCCTATTCTAGATATAGTTAACATATAAGTTCTCGTGTTGAGCCTGGTGATGGGTGGCTTGTACCTCCTTTCATCCCTCTTTGTTAGGCAAAATGTCTCTTTCTCTAGTTGATAAGTTCTGTAAGCAGTCTTGCTTTTTCAGCTTCAAAGTATTTTTCTCTTTCTTCTGCTTGTAACCTTTATGCTAACTCTTCATCAGCTTTAATTCTAGCTTGTATGTCTTCCCATTCTTCAAAATTGAAAGAGCTAGCTGCTTCATGTGCCCTGGCAATCCTCTGCCTCTCTTCTTATCTAGTGGTTCTGGCAAGTCTCAGAGCGCTTCATAACCAAGTCTTTCTTGTTCTTGTTGTCTTTTATGTCTTGGTCAATAGCCATTCAAACTCTTCCATTATACCTTTACCTTTATCTTTTGTCTTTGCTGCACTCCTTTTATTTACACTTACTTCAGCAGCAATAACATCAACAGAAATCACCATCAGTTTTAACTTCAGGGCTGGCAGTACTAATTTCTGCACCAGCAGTAGTAACTGGTACATTAGCAAATAGTAATTATGTACTAGCAGTAGAAACACCCATCTGTACCAAAGTAATCCCCTCATCTTCATCAATTTGAGCAATTTTCCTCCTTTGTTTGGAAGGATCCTCTGGAGCCAAAATATCTGAATCTGAACCTTCTTTATCAGAGAGAACCAGTCTGGGTTTTCTTCTTGACTTGTTGAGCTTATCCTTTTTCTCCAACCTCTTCACCTTCTTGATAAGCTTTGTAAAAGCAGCACCATAAACTTTCTTTGTCTGCGTCAAGTCTGTCTCCAAAGCTACAACTCTGTCTGACAATTTTATAACCAAATCCATCAATCAAGTATGTTTGCATTCTGCCCCCATCACTTCTAAGTTTGTGAACTCTTGGGAGAGGTGAATCATGGGGTATGGTAGGGGTCTTATCAATGTTACCACTGCCCTGTCCTACCATCTAAGCTAGTAAACAGTATGGCAATCCCCTCATATCTGACCATCTACACCTTGGAAGCAGTCCTCATCTGCTACATTGTGTAGGAGGAGAACTATGCTAGGAACCTCATATCCTATCTGATAGGAACTCTATATGTTGGTGGAAAGATGTGAGTGTGAGGTGTTGATGAGCACCTGTGGGTGTGTGATGGGACTCAACTAGGATTGTTGATCCTTCACCCTAAAAAATTGGGCCCTGAACAAGCATTGTTAGAAACAATAGAATGTTCATCCCAATATAACCCTTAGAAGCCATCCTCATATTACTAAAAAGTTTTTGTGTATGGGAGAGCAATATGAATCTTTTGTGAGGTATAAGTAGTCTCATGTTCTTGTATCAAAAAAATTTGGTATAAATCTTGGATACATTAAAAATTTAGTCTTACTATCCAAGTTTTTCACCGATTTCCGACTAAAAATCAGTTTAGAAAAATTAAACTTCCTATTAGTGGCCAAGCAAATAATAGCAGTTGCTATATTGCTACTGAATTGTTCCCAAGCAGTTTTCTTAGAACTTAAACAATGAAGGATGGTATGGATCAAAAATCTCCATTGAGGGGAAAAGTGTCCCTTTTGAAAGGTCAATTTGTCAGAATTGGACACATACCCCATAAGAGCAAGTTGTTTTACAAAATTTCAGTTATTAGTGGCAAATAACTAGTACCATCAAAATCATTCTAACTGAGATGCCTCCTAATAGATGCCTCAATAACAATCTTAATTTTCCCATCTATTGCAGCAGTTTATTTTCCTATTTCTACATATCAAGCGTGCTTCAGTAGCCGTGTTTGCCAAAACTGTTTGAATAAAGAGTAAACATATATAGTGTGATTTACAGTAAGATCATACCGAATGTTACTTGAATTGAGAAAATCCACTATTTGATGAAACCTTCACTTTCCTCTGCTTTTTCTTTTAAGTAAGCGACCATATTGTTTTGTCACAGAACTCCAAATCTCCATTGTTTGATTATGAAAAATCGATTGAGGTTCTGGGTTATGTCGATTATGAGAGTATGTATGTTTGGAAAAGTCAATTGAGATTATATAGAGAGCACTTAAGGTTTTGATTTGACCGACTGAATAGAATTGGATGTTTATCGTGATGAAATCTTATGAGTTAAAGAAAGTTTATGAATTATCCAATTTAATGAAACCTATAAGTGAAGTAGTTGGCAGAAAAATCTCAACGGCTATATTTAATTAAGAAAAATATTTTGGTTTTTTTATCCAAACCGTACTAATGGTAAGTCTAGCATGTACTAAGTTTAGCCTAACAGTACTAAGTAAAGCCCAACAGTACTAAGTAATGTCCAGCAGTACTAAGTAATGCCCAACAGTACTAAGTAATGCCCTAGCAGTACTAATTTTTGTGTTACTAGATTTAACCTCAATTTTGTTCCAAAAAGCATTTCCATCATCAATTTTGATTATCACAAGCTCTCTTTCTGTTTTTATTCTCACTTTACTTCAAATTCTTTCTCTTACTAGAATCTCTCCCTGTCTGTTTTTATTTCACACATCTCTCTTTCTATTTTTGAACTCACTACATCTCTCATTTCTTTTTCTCACTTAAACACTCTGTCTGTTTTTATTTCACACATCTCTCTTTTTGTTTTTGAACTCACTACATCTCTCATTTCTTTTTCTCACTTAAACACTCTGTCTGTTTTTATTTCACACATCTCTCTTACTATTTTTTATTCTCTCAAGTCTCACATAATTAATTATAACATCAGTAGTAATTATACATACCAGTAGTAAGTTAGGCCAACAGTACTAACTAAGAAAAGCATCATAACTACTATTTTAACCTCATTTGTGCATACACCCGCTGCATATTCACAACATTAACCCTCCCCTCAATCAATACATAAGACAGGATTAAGCATTTCCATACTGCAATCAGATATTGAAATCTGCCAACATCAAATGCTTTTGTGAGCAAATTTGCAACATTCTGATCTGTGTAAATCTAGATCATCTGAATAAGCTTCTTCTCATTTGAATCTCTGATGAAGTGATGTCTAATCTCAATGTGCTTAGTCTTTGAGTGAAACACTAGATTCTTAACAATGCAGATGGTGCTTTCATTGTCAATGAAAATATAACAATCCGTTATTTTAGGTCATTTCCTGACTCAATTATTACCATTATTTATTTTTAGAGTTTTACGCGTTCGCTATTTAATTATTATCGTATTAGTTAAATGGCGGTTAAAACTAAAAATCACGTTCAACGTTATACGGACACCAAACAAATAAAATGTTTATATCAAAGCAACTGGTTATATAATTATAAGATATAATTTATAACTTTTCCTATTTTATTTTTATTGGTTATGTAAAACGCCTATGTTTCGCAATAAATTGCGTTTAGGCATACCCGGAAGCACCAATACCCATTTATACTCAAACAAATACCCACTTTTATACTCAATACATAAAAATTAACTCATTTCCTACTCTTAATAAGCATGTGGCCGGATCCTATTAACTAAATACATAGGAAATTCAAATTCTCAACTTTCATAAGCACATGCTTCATACTTTTATTAAGGACATCGCTCCTCCTAGAGAGGAGGCACTTGTACCTTTATTACCTAAACACTCTTTGAACATGGTATTAGCTATTGTATCTCTAATACTTTCCTTATTAAATTAGACTTCCTATAAACTCTAAACACTTTCCATTTTCCATTTAGCAAGAAACAATTTCTCTCCCTTTATACTCTAAAACCTACGCCAACATAAGAATTTTTTAGGGTGTTCATACATTTTATATTTTCTAGTATACAAGTCTCATTAGTTTATAATATACTAAGGTGTTTGCAAGGTGGCTTGAAAGATTGGGTATTAATTACAAGGGTTGATTCAAAAAGTAAGCTAGGTGTTTCTGGATTAGGGTTTTCCTAATTTGGGTTTGTTAAAGTAGGGTTTGATCTATGTTCTTCATTCTCAAACACATTTCTCTAAAGGGTTACTTGACCCTAAACCTTCCATTACTCATTGTACTTACTCTACATACATTTTATTATGTTAATCACCACCTAAGTTTATTTTCATGATTTATGGAATATTATAAAGATATATATATGGTTTGAATTTTATATTATGATTGGTAAAATAACACTTAAAATGGAAGTACACATTATATATAAGTGTTAAATAATTTATATGGTTAGTTTATGAATTATTTTGTGTTAAAAGTTTTAATTACAAAAGTTATGAACAAATGATTTTGAGGACACTTACTCATGGACAAGTATCATGGACACATTATAGAGAACTTAAGATATATCAAGTTATGTCATTTCATAAGTTAGAGGACTTGTAATGGTTTAATAAAGTGAAAAGTATATAAAACAAGTGTATAAAACTAATTATGTAAAAATTTACTTACCTACTGTTTGAATTCATGTATAAACATATATATTTTATATTTTATTTAATTAGTACTTATCACAAGGATCGTAAGCATATAAGAACTTGAAAAAACTGAATCAATAACGAAATGTGAAAATGAAATTTTTTTAAAGGTTTTCAAATACTTAAATGTATAAAAGTATTTTATAAAAGGTATTTGTATAAAAGTATTTTTATAAAAGTTATTTTATAAAAACCTTCACTGTTTTCAGGTCTAATAATTAGGGGACATATTTTTATGAAAAAGTACAAGTCATGAGGAATCCAAACATGTAAGAAACTCGAAAAACGGATTTAAAATGAGGTAGATACGCTATTTACAAGTTTAAGTTAAAAAGTATTTTTATAAAAGTAAAATTTTAAAAATATGTTACTGTTCACGACAGTAAACTGTTGGTGATTAATTTTCCTAAATAGAGCTTTTAATTACGAAGACGTGGACATAGGAATCACTAAAAACCGAGTTAAAAGAGCGAGATACAATTAAAATACGATTTCAATAATTAACGTTATAAAAAGTATTTTTATAAACTTTCACCAACTATTACTGTTCATAACATTATTTAACCATATAATAATTATAATAGTTTGATAGATTTTCTTAACACGATGCCGTGGACATAAGAAACGCGTAAAACGAAGTTAAAACGATAAAGATACGAGGTTTATAAAACCTTGTGCACTATTTTTACTTTTATAAATTATTTTATAAAACAATTAAATTAATTATACAATATCATTACATAATCAATAAAAATATTAAATCACATATTTTTAACAAATAATACATGTAATAAACAAAATGATATTTTTCTTACGGATGCAATTAATATGTACCATTATGTAAAAATGTAACGATTAAATTAAATATTCAAGACATTTATAAAGGTTTAACAAAACTATAAGTGGTGGTGTAACTAATAAAACAATATGGATATTTTTATTATATAAAATACATTATGCTCATACGATCTACAATTAATTTAGGTTGCATTCGGATAATTCGGACGATTTACATATTTGATTTAGATAAATCAAATCCATTCACTTACGGGTGAGTTCCATAGCCCCGCTTTTCTTCAATACATTGATTACAACTTTGGGGTGAGAACATCAATGTTTTTACGATTGACACCCAACAACACCACCCAAACAGTACACTTTATACAAATTACGAGTTTGCCTAAGTAGCTATAACCCACTATGCCCATGAATCATGAACTGTTAATTACTGGACTGTAAGCGTGAATGTTATGAATAGATCTAATTGGGATTGACATCCTTGTTTAGGTAAGTAGCACTCACTGGTTTCGAATGTACTGAAACAACGAATGTATACCATGTCGGAATAATTTGGATGTTGCAGGTTGAACATCTACATGGGCACATTATTTGCATTACCTTGCATACATATATGTTGTAGCTTCAGTGTCAGAAGCTTAGTGCATTTCGTAATTACTTTTAAGATATTGTATGTGTTACATGTCTTACATTTGGAAATCTTGCGGTCCTACTATATACATTTATTAAACCTGTGAATTCACCAACTTTATGTTGACGTTTTAAAGCATGTTTTTCTCAGGTCATTAAGGTACAAGAACAAGGATACATTGGGGGTCAACATTTTGGGAATCATTTTTATATGGAGATTTAATGCATTAATTTGGAGAATTTGTTATGTACCAAAACTTTACATTTTCATGGGTGACGAATTTAAGCTTCGGCTTCTGTAATAAAACAGTTTATTTAATCAATGTATCATTTTCAACGACTCATATAGAAGGTCGTTCTCATAACTATGCTGTTGATCAATGAAGAACCACTCACAGACCCATATTCCCGCGCGACCCATTTTGGGTTGGTGTTATAGAAAATCATGTATTCAATGAAGTTGTTAAACCATAACCAACACTTTGATTTATGAATCCAGAAGTACTTGTCCATAGCAACTAGCATACAACACATGCACTGCTTCAGTAGTAGAGTTGGCAACTATAGTTTGCTTCTTGCATTGCCATGAAATCAATCTGCTTCCAAGAAATTGACAACCTCCTATTTTGGATTTCCTGTCTAAACTTGCACCAGCATAGTCACTGTCAGTATAAGCTCCAAGTCAAATGTGAGTCCCTTAGGATACCAAGAGGCCCAATTTAGGTTGACCTTTCAAGTATCTAAAGATTCTCTTCACAACATGAAGATGTGAAACTTTAGGTGTGACTTGAAATCTTGCACAAGCACATACAACAAACATTATATCAGGCCTAGAAGCTGTTAGATACATCAATGATCCAATCATTGATCTATATAAGTGAACATCAACATCTTCAGCTTCTGCATCCTTGAGCAATGGCTTTGAAGTCTCCATAGGTGTACTTGCTGTCTTCACAGTTGAAAAACCAAACTTCTTCAAGATTTCATCCACATACTTGTCTTGACTAATGAAAATCCCATCATCTTTCTGAGTCACTTGCAGTCCTAAGAAGAATGTGAGCTCTCCCATAGAACTCATCTAGAACTTCTTATGCATCATCTTTTCAAACTCTAGTACACATCTCATTCCTTGTAGACCCAAAAATGATATCATCTACATATACTTGTACTAGTAGAATATCACCTTTGACTCTTTTAATGAACAAAGTCTTATCTATCTGGCCTCTCTGAAATCCATTGTCCAATAAATAGGTAGATAGAGTCTCATACCAAGCTCTAGGAGCTTGATGTAGACCATATAATGCCTTTTCTACCTTATAAACTCTGTCAGGGAACTCTGGATCTTCAAACCCTGGAGGTTGACAGACATAAACTTCTTCTTCAATTTTGCCATACAGAAATGCACTCTTCACATCCATTTGGTACACAACAAAGTCTTTGAATGAGGCATAGGCTAAGAACAGCCTAATTGCTTCAATCCTAGCAACTAGAGCAAAAACCTCATCATAATCTATTCCTTCTTCTTGAGTGTAACCCTGTGCAACCAGCCTTGCCTTGTTTCTAATCACAATACCTCTCTCATCTTTCTTGTTCTTGTACACCCATTTAGTACCAATGGCTCTTTTGCCATGTGGTAAATCCACCAAGGTCCAAACCTGTTGTAACTTGAACTGCAGAAGCTCCTTTTGCATAGCTTCTATCTAGCTTAGATCTTTTAATGCTTGGATTACCTTTTTAGGCTCTTCCTGGGATATGAAACAAGCAAACAGACAAGTATGAAGGTCTTCATAAGTTTTCCCTTTACAAACAACACTAATAAACCCTTGTTTATTTATAGTCTTTGTCATTCTCCTTGTCTGTACACCAGACTGTACATCACCAATTATATGATCTAGTGAATGATCTTTATGGATTCTTGTATTTAGAGTAGAAGGAACTAGACATGTGGTAGTAATGTTGCTCATACCCACTTCTGCTTGATCACCAAAGAAATCAGTATGTGTAGCTTTAAGTGGATCAATAGTAACTATTGGACTAATAGTATTAATACTTAGACTACCAGTATTAACATTTGTACTGGCAGTATTAATACTTGGCCCAACAATATTAACATCTTGAGTACTATTTTTAGGTCTCTCTTGATCATCAATTCCACTTTCTTTATTTACACCTTCATCATCCTTCTTTCCAGCATCACTAGAAGGTTGTGGTTCATCTTTACTATCATTCTTTGAAGAATAATCAAATAGTAAACCATCTTTCCACAGTGGCATCAAAATGTAGTCTTGGCTAGATCATGTCTCCTTGCTAGAATGACCTACACCAATACTTTCTTCTATACCTACAAGATCATTAGAGTTTGTACGTGCAACAACTGGCACATAATTCATTGATTTTGTTAGAACATCAATATCAAACAACCATTTTGGTCCATCACCTGCAATAATAGGCTTATCCTCTAAGAACCTAATATGTAAACTTTCTTCTACTTTCCTAGTTCTAATGTTGTATACCCTAAAAGCCTTACTATTTAATGAGTATCTAACAAAGAATCCTTCTTTAGACTTTCCATCAAACTTGCCTAAATAATCTAAGGTATTAATAATGGTAACATGACGCCCAAATGTTCTCATGAAGCTTAGAGCAGGTGTTCTACCTCTAAACAGTTCATAAGGGGTCTTGTTATGAGGCTTAGCTACTAATACCATATTCTGCACATAGAAAGCAGTATTAACTGCTTCAGCCCAAAATGTAGTAGGTAACTTAGAGTCAGCTAACATGGTTCTAGCAGCCTTAATTAGTGTCCTATTTCTTCTCTCAGCAACACCATTTTGCTGCGGAGTTCTACCTAGACTAAATTCCTTCTTAATGTCTTTCTTTTCATAAAACTCACTCATAACTCTATTTTTGAACTCTGTTCTACTGTCACATCTGATAATCTTTACTTTCTTATCAACTAGATTTTCTATCTCAGTTATAAAGCTCTTAAGAATGCCACTAGTCTCATCCTTAGATGCTAAAAAGAAAACCCAAGTAAATCTGCCTATAATCATCAGTGAAAACTAGACAATATTTCTTATTCATTAAGTTGCTCACAAAAGTTAGACCAAACAAGTCCATATGCAACATGAATAAAGGCTGAGTAATAGAGTTCTGAATCTTAGACTTACACGAGGCTTTGTGTTGCTTTCCCTTAAGGCAAGCAACACAAGTTTGGTGATTTTCAAAACATTTTGAGGATAAACCTCTTACAAGATTGTCCTTAACAAGTTTATTAATAGTTTTAAAGTTTACATGACCAAGCCTCCTATGCCATAACATTGATTCATTAATTGTGGCCTTTGCAACAACACAGGTTAAACTCTCTTTAGGAACAATATTCTTCATATTAACACTGTACATGTTGTTCTTTCTAGAAACTTTAAGTAAAACCTGACTTTCATCAGCTAACTTAAAGTCAGGAGACAGAACAAAACATGCAGTGTCAGTAAAAAGAACATTGTTCTTTTTTTCACACATTTGTGAGACACTAAAAAGGTTAAACTGTAACTCCTGACAAAGTAAACATCCTCAAAATCAATCTTACCAGTTTTAAGAGTTCCTTTACCAGTAATTTTCCCTCCTTTGGCTGCTCCCCTAAAGGTAACATATCCTCCATCAAATTCCATAAAGTCTGAGAGATAGGACATGTTCCATGTCATGTGCCTTGAGCATCCACTGTCAACATAGCCTTGACCTTCTTTTTGTGGATGACCCTGCACATAAAAATAAGGAAATTAGTTTCCTTTGGGGACCCAAGCCATCACTGACTTTGATTTGCCTCGTGCATCAACATAATTATGTTTCTTCAAAGTAATTGATGCACTATTAAGTTTGGTAGCTCTCCAAACCTAACATGCTGAGGCCTTAACAACATTAACCTGATTTTCCCTAACAGTATTAACTACTACTGAATTTGACCTAGCAGTATTAACTGCTTTTGGCCTAGCAGTATAAAAACTTCCCTTAGCAGTATTAACTTTTTGGCTAAAATTTTTGTTAGTTAATTTTATTTTGATTTGATAGGGCCTCTTTACAGTTGATTGTGCTGATTTAGAAAAACGTAACATTGGTCTAGCACTATAAACTGTAGTTTTAGGATGAGCAGTATTAACTAGCCTAGCAGTATTAAGTAGTCTTAGGCCAGTTTTCATTAAAATTGCTCTTGGAGCCATGTTTCTGTGAGCACTAAGGTGAGCCTTTTTAGTAGAATAATTTTAATTCACCCTTGTATAATTATTCTCAGATACCACCCTTTCCCTTTGATGGTAATTGTAGTTAGCCTGCACATGGTCAAAACTTCCACAGACAAAACAAGCTTTATTGTACACCTCAAAGTCACTTCCTAGCTGTTAGGACTTCTGATTATTCCAGTTTCTTTGATTTCCCCTAGGACCTTGTGACCTGTACATCTCAGCATACTTAACTAGTTTCCTAACTGGTTTTTCTTGTTGTTTAGATCTAACAAATTCTATCTTAACAACAGTAGGAAAAATAGTTTTCTTCTCTAACTTATCACCTGACACTAACTTCTTAACCATTAAGGCATCAGGAGATTCCCTAACCTCATTATAAGTATCTTTACTGACATTCTTACTAGTCTTAGGTCTATTGCCTTCAAACTCATGTTGTTGGAACTCTTCTAGACCAGAGTTGGACAAATCAAGGTTTGGGGGTAAAAATAACCTTGTAGGAGGAGGTGGAACAGCATTATAGCTTACAAACCCCAGACCCTTTATACCTTTATTAGGTATCTGACTCCCTATTAATTTTTCTAGACTCTTAGAAGCATTATCAAAATTTTCAATTTTAAGTTGATTGCTTTCTTTTTCTTGCTTAAGTTTTTCTAACTCACTTTTAAGCATACTAATTTCTGAGTCTTTATATGAGATATCTCTTTTTAGGACAAACTAGTTGGCTAGCAAACATCATGACATGTCAAGTCAATATCATAATATCATTATTACAAGGTACATTATTCCTAAAAAGTATCATTTGCAATATCATATCAAAACGGGCTTTAAACCATTATCGGATGCCCTAAACCCTAATCTCATAGAAGGGTTAACCCCTAAAGTGAATACACAAACTACTAAAGCATATGTACAAGCAATATAACATCTCATTTGAAATATAAAATCCCTTCAACTCAAAGTACAAATCTCTAAAAGCTCAATGTACAAGTCCTTAAGCATGATCTCTAAAATAGCCGTTTTACCTCTGTTTTCATTCTAATTTTATCACCACTACATAAGCAAGCTACACACTCATTTTACAAGTATAAACGTTACCTAATTAAGTTCAATTCATAGGCTTTCATACATCCTTTTTCTAACGTCAAAACCTATTCAAAAACCTAAAACCCTAAAAACCTTGACTATTTCATGAAGCCATGACCCGTTTCTATGAATTTTTACCCATAGTAAACCTAAAAAACCCAACTCTAAATTAAGTTATAATAACATTACTAACAACATCCTCAATCATAACTCCATCAACATTTCATCAATTCTACATCATTACCACAAAGAAGACGAATCCAAAAACCCTAATTGTGCCCTACTTGTGACTTGACCCCGTTCCGCCCCCTCATTTTCTAACCCATTTTTTTTACTCAAATCCACCTCACAAATCTTGCTTTATAATCCTTAATATAAGTCCTAGGATCAGTAACCTATCATTACTAATCAAATGTATACAAATTACAAGCTAGAAACCAAACATAACTCTAAATGAGCCAAGTGAACCCGAAACCAACACCCTTGCAAAATAACACCATTTTAACTATTCTTGCAACCAATCAACCTCAATGACAAGAACCTTACAACTCAGAAGGCAGACTTCTCAAAAATTTCAAATTGAGATCTTCTTGTGAAATATTTTCACCCAAGATAGCCAGCTGACTTACAATCTTCTGAAGCCTGTTAAAAATAGAGTCAAGAGACTCTGTGCTTGGAGCACTAAAGTTCTCATACATTTGCTTCAGGAGAGTCTTTTGAGTCTTCTTTGTGGCTTCATTACCACCAAATCTTGTTTGTATAGCAGCAAACAAAGTCTTAGCATCTTTGTACTGATTAAAGGTCATTAGATGTTCATTAGGAAGTGCCATCAGTAACATACTTCTTGCCTTCATATCATTCTTCTTTTGAACCTTTTCTTCAGTAGTTACAGGACCTGGTATTAGTGTAGTTGAGGTACCATCAGCATTTGTTGTTGTTTTAGCTGCAGGTTTGAATGAGTTTCCATTCTCTATGACATCCCATAGAGCATAGTCTTGTACTTGAAAGTATTGCTCAATCCTTAGCCTCCACATATCATATTCACCCTGTTTGAGAGTGGGCAACTTTGCAGTAGTAGTGATTTGAGCAGTTTCTAGATCCATCTCTTCCTTGTGAGTAAAGAGTTCTTCTTGTTAGTTTCTTCTAGATCAAAGTTTCAGAACACAAGCTCTGATACCACTTGTTGATCCCAACTTAAGATCTATTCTTTAGCTTGTAAAGGTTAAGTTACTTTGGATAAATCCAAAACAACTATGGTAGAAACTTTATGAATACTAAAGATTATGCGGAATCCAAAACAACTATGGTAAACTTTAAGAACAATGATATAACTAAAAAGCTCCAATATTATTATTATGAATAATACGAGTACTCTATGTAGTACTAGGGTTTACAACCTTGAAGCTATGTATCAAAACGTCTATGACTATTGTATATTCAAAACCATAACCTAGGATCTCCTTTTATACACTAAGGAGTCCTTTACAAGATAACTATAAATCTTCTATAATGTTAAACTTATACGTATCTTTCTAACTATATAGAATATACTCTGAATAAGTCAATACAAATCTCTTGACACGTCTTTATCTCTTTAGCAGTCTTTAATCTTCATGCAGCAGTCTTAAGTCCTTCAACAGTATTAAGTTAGTAATGGCAGAACTAACTTTCTTCTAGCAGTACCAACTAGTTAATACTGGCAGTTGTAACTTGAGCAGTACTAACTCTTGACTTGGCAGTGCTAAGTATGAACAAATTTAATTCCTAACAATGATGTTCATAACATACTTGTTATGTGTAGACTAAACTTAGTCTAGAGTCGGAGTACGTTCAAAGTTGTTTTTCGTTGTAAGCGGGATAAATTTCTAGATATAGGTTAAATCAAGTACGTATATGTTCAAAGTAAATTATTTTAAGTTAATAGTTAAGTATTAACCTTGAAAAATGTGCCTCTTCGAAGCAAGACAACCTGTAATTAAGCAATACCTCAAGAAGATAAAGGAAGTTTTGGAAAGCTTCAACACTTACACGATGAAGTATGTTTGTAGAAACAAAAACAAGAAAGCTGATGCATTAAGCAAATTAGCTTCGATGACCTTGGCACATCTGACGAAAGAGGTATTGGTAGAAGTCTTAGCAGAAAGATCTATCACCCGGTAGGAAGTATCAGACATCATAATAGAAAAAGATGAAAATTAGATGATGCCAATTCGAGAATACCTCCTATTTGGGCTACTCCAAAAGGATCCACAGAAAGCCAGAAAGATAAGGGCGAAGGCTCCACAGTACAAGGTAATAGATAGGAACCTATATCGTAGATCATTTTTATTACCGTGGCTACAGAGCGTAGGTCTAGTACAAGCCAGGAGCATCATTCAAGAAGTGCATCAAGGCTCTTGCGGTATCCATACAGGACCATGTTTAGTTGTCTCCAAGATTATAAAATTTTGATACTACTTGCCTTCGATGCATAGAGACGCAATATTAGAAATACAAAAGTGTGAGGCTTGCTAAATACACTCATTGATATCAAGAATGCCAAAGCAAGACATGACCTCGGTAACTTCCGCATGGCCCTTCTCTCAATGGGGTATCGATATTGTGGGACCCCTGCTAATAGCTCAAGGAAGAATGAAATTATTAGTCATGGCAATCGACTACTTCATAAAATGGGTATAAGAAAAACCTTCGGTATCCATAAACAGGAAGACATATGGAGAAATTTGTCTGGGAGCACATCATATGTAGATTCGGAGTCTCGCAAATCATCATCTATGATAACGGAAAGCAATTTGTCGAAGGTACATTCCCAGTCTTCTTCTATAAATTAGGCATACACCACTCTTTCACTTCTGTATACCACCCCAAGCAAATGGACAGGTGGAGGTCATTGACAGGGACATAGTCAAGGGTACTGAGAAAATACTAGGAAGGAGCCACCAAGGCTGGGTAGATGAGTTACCGCAAGTACTATAGGCACATAGAACATCACCTAAGTCTAGCAATGGATAAACTCCATTTAGTCTTACCTACAATTTGGAGGCAGTAGTCCCCATAGAGATAAGTTTCAAAACCAGACGGATAAAGGAATTTGAAGCAAGGCTAAATGACAAAAGACTTGGGGAAAATTTGGACATCCTTGAAGAACGGAGGGAAATAGTTTATATTCGAGAAGCCTAGTACAAGCAAAAAATCAGAAGGTACTACAACAAACGTGTCCGACCTTCAACCTTCAAGCCAGGAACATACGTGCTCCGACTTAATAACGCAAGTAAGGCTGAGTTTCAAGGAAAAATGGGACTGATGACATCAAATAATGTCACATTATTAGCATCATTTATCCCATCTATATTGCCCGTTTTACATTATTGTATATATGAATTGATACTTAATTGCTTATATTTATGAATTGCAGATATTAGCGAGCAAATGGTGAAAGTTAGCGAAAAGTACGCATTTTGGAGCATAAACGAAGAATTCAAGAAAGTCTACTGATTCTGACAACTAATACGCCGTATCATTCTAGACAGATACGCCGTATCCCAAGACTTGGACGAATTCAAGACCATTTCCTGACTTTGAAGAATACGTCGTATCCACATCAACAGATACGACGTATATGAAACCTTGGTCAACATTCAGTACAAGCAAGATTACTATCAATACGCCGTATTCACATCATCAAATACGGCATATCATTGCCCTAACTTCACAAAAGCATCCACGATAAGAAAATCTTATACGCCGTATCTAGAAGACCTTATACGTCATATTCAGAGACAATTGATGCATATTCTGGAATATTATATTCGTAGAGCCCACGCCAAGTTACCTAATACGCCGTATTGAACCCTTTCGATACAACATATCGACCTTTTTCTAGAGCTTATAAATAGAAAACCCTAAACTTAGTTTTCAGTATGCAAGTGTAGCTCTTAACCACCAAGTTCGATATCAGACGATTTTAGGAGCCAAGAATGTCAGGAAAGTGCTTAAGATCAATATGAAAACTCTTGTAATCTCTATACTCCGCTATAAGCGTTCAGTTAGCATATTTTTTTCATTACTTTAATTGTTCGTCTATGATACTGTGTGATTTTAGAATTACTATGGGCTGATACTCATGTTTATGACAATTTTATGTTTGGTTTGTTTATATCGATTGTTTATTTATTAGTTGCATGTTGATTATGTTTATCACTTCATATTTGTTTATGTTTGATTATGTATTATTTATCATTCAACTGGATCTAGTGGTACGGACCAAGTAGACTAGAGTCTGGAATAAATAATACATACAACTTATATACGTGACTCTGGTTTATAGGACCATAAATTTATGCCCTGAGTGTGCCGGTGATTGAAGTAAACTTTAGAACTTGCCTTGGTATACTATTCGAGACCACCATAATGAGTATTATTTTTATAATTGGAGTGTCCTGTCCAGATTGGTAAATTTTTAAGATTAAACCAAAAAGCCTATACAACTATTGTGATATTAACTAACTACACGTGTTAGTTAACCCCCGTATAAACCTATTATTTACTCTCATTTTTAGAATAAGATATCCCTAGAAAAACCTTCTGAGCCATTCCTTTTGTCCCTTACACCACCAAAAATTTATTTTGTTACACCTTTACACTTTAGCCTACCCTGTAGATTAAGTCCTTAATCGGGTGCTAGTTGATATTGTATAAAAGTATGTACTTCCAGTGTTCGTGTGCGTATTTCTTATCTTTGGTTAGGTCAGGAATTGCACATTGCAATTGGGAATGTAAAAGTAGTTTATTTTTATTGTTCATATGTGTTTACTACTTTCACTATTATTTTTATTTCTAAGTCATGAACGTTATGGAAATATTATCCAAATTTATTATGATCGTGAAGTGGAAAAATTTACACCTTTATTTTGTTTTTTGGTTTGTTTAAAACAAATCGAAAAAACAAAAAAATACAAAAAAAATGTAAGAGAGAAAAAAAGGAGAGGTTTATGAGATAATCGATTCGTTTAAACTTAACCAATTTTATTATTGATGAGATGATCAATTATTCGTTGGTACGTACTATAAACCAATGATATAAAGTTTTCGTGTATATTATTAAAAGTTGGTCGCAAAATAAACCAACTATGTATTTTGTGTCAAGTGGTTGATATCGCCACTATTGTTGTACTATGTTATGGATGATTGGGAGTTGGCCGTTATGGGAATGTCGACTAGGTTGTTTTATGGATCGTAAGGATCATGATTGAGACATCTTTGAGTCTAATTCATGAATACCAAATCGTGAGTTTCCGTGTTAAAGCGTGAGTTAGTCAGTGATTTATGTCTTTTTCAAGGGTATGGTCGGGAAAGTAGCTAGCAACATTGTTCTTTATTTGTTTGGACTTAATCTATCTGTTTTGTTATTTTATTTTACGCCAATTATAAATGTTTTGCATGCGTAATCCCTACCTTATATCATTGTTCATCCTAACCTTAGGTTTGCTCGAATGAGGGAGTGAGCAATTACAAGTGTTGTGGTTATGGATTTGGGCGTGCATTTATAGTTTTGTCGCCCTTGTTGGTGTACTACTGTTGGTAAAGATTACTTAGTCCTATTCTTTAGCTTATTTGAGTTAAGGAGTGAGCAATCACAAGTGTCGCGGTCATGGATTTAGGCATGCATTTGTGGTTTTGTTGCCGTTTCTGGAATATTGGTATCAATAGAGATTAAAAAGAATGATCAACCCTTAGCCATATCATATTCACCCAATTTACCTTTTTAGACTGGTTACTCCTTAGCTTTAGTGGTAGAGATGTGTATCCTTGCCAAGCATATGATAGAATACTCATCACGGCCGAGCAATTGAGCGAATTACTACCACATAGATTAGTTAAGTGATTTGAGTGTTTTCATTTTCCTATTTCGTGAGGTGTTTGGTTGTGCGCTATTGATTAAATAAAAATGCTTAAAGGAAAAATTCCAGACACTCGTTTGGGATACATTTTCATAAGATAAATCTAAAGTTTAATTGAGGACAAGTAGGATTCAAGTGGGGGGATATTTGATGACATCAAATAATGTCACATTATTAGCATCATTTATCCTAGCTATATTGCTCGTTTTACATTATTTTATATATGAATTGATACTTAATTGCTTATATTTATGAATTGTAGATATTAGCGAGCAAATGGTAAAAGTTAGTGAAAAGCACGTATTTTGGAGCATAAACGAAGAATTCAAGAAAGTCTACTGATTCTGACAACTAATACGCCGTATCATTCTAGACAAATACGCCATATCCCAAGACTTAAACGAATTCAAGACCATTGTGTTAGCCTTATTTTTATATAATTCGAACAAGAATGTTATCAGTTGTCTTAGTCGTAATTAGTGTTGTTATGTAATACGCTAGTCGGGTTTATCATGCTTGAACTTTAAGCTAATATTGTCCATGTTTTCGGCTCAAAGCCCAAGATAAGCCAAGCTTGGCCCATTTAGAAATCCCATATGCCAACTAGGAGGCTAAGGGTATAAATAGGACCCTCTCTACACATCGAGAGGGTATTGGTTACATTTGTATGTGTTTCCTCCCAATCTAATCTGTCTCTCTTTGTTTCTCTCTCTAGTTTCTCTTTCTACTTTTCTTCTACTTATTTTAGTTCATAAGTGCTTATTGGAATGCTTATTAGTTGTAATATGTATTAAGTTATTGGGATAGCAAGTGGTATCAAGAGCCAAGGGGTTTTTGGTTATTTTGTTTTTATTTTTTTTGTGTGGTTTGTTTGGTTTAAACAAAACACAAAAGGGTTTGATTTTTGTTTGTTCAAAAAACATAAAGATTGGTACTTTCTTGCTTATCTATCTTAGTATAAGCTTGGTGCAACGTAACTTCCATCTCTAAAGTAAACGAGCTCATGCAACCTCTACCAATGCCATCTCTATCTATGTTTATATCATGTAAACATCCTAATATGTCAAGTCAATATCTTAATATCATTTTTACCAAGTACATTATCCATTTAACATACTTTTCAAAACGTTATATCAAAACAAGCATTAAACGTTAACGTTTATATCAAAACCCTAATTATATGTAATGTATACATATAAAAGGAATGTGTAAGCCTTCAATCATGTACAAGTGTACAATGCACAACATTTGAAATATAATTTCCCTCCAAGTCAATGTACAAGTCAATAATGCAAGAAAGTCAAACTAGATCATTTTACCTCCTAAATCACTTTGGTTTCTTACTATCACTTTAGCACAAGTTACAAGCACTTAATGCATGACTCCTAAACCCTAAACCTAAACCCTAAGTCAT